>AYEL01066158.1:0-55934 GCA_000484575.1 Olivierus martensii
AAAGAAAATTTAGAAATCAAAAAGAAAATTTATTTTAATTTTTGCTTGTTAAATCTACAAAATATATAGTTAACAAGCGAAAATTCAATTTTAACTTAAACTAAAATCAATTTAACCAAAAATAAATGTTTCTTCATATTGTTCGGTACGAATTCTCTAGCGACGTAAATATATACTGTATTGAAAAGTTAATTATTTATTTAAATAAAAGTTATTATAAATAATAACATAATGAGACATATTTTGAGTTATTTTTAGCCATTTTTTATAATATATGGCCGGTTTGCCTATCTATTTATCCATCCACAAAATATCTAAGAATAAAAACTCGCGGAGTATTTAAAATTTAGAAGATAGTTCAGTAATAATGTCTATTGATTTTGAAGTCAGAAAATTTTACGTTTAAAACAATTTATTTTTCATAATTCAATGATATCCATTCAAAAGAATTTTAATCATGTTTTACCATGTAAATCACGTTTATAATCCATCCGGATATCATTACTAGTAAAGACTCCTGTAAAAAATGCTGCAACTCGCGAATTAAACATCGCAGTCAATTAAATTTAGTGAAATTACTCCTTTAGGCATGTAATACGTGTATTAATTTATATAACTCACGTGATACCATTATAAGATGGCCGGAGTTTGAATTGCTCAAAAAATTCTCCATCTTTGAAAATCCAGTATTTGAAATGTTATATTTATTCGAAATTAATGACTATAACTGTATTTACCATCCAAGTATACATTTTAATGATTAAAAAAATTAATTTTTTAGGTTTGATGAACGTAGCTGATTATTATGGCTTAGACTAATTAAAAAAATCTTGCATGGGTTCCGTTCAGTGTTGTATTACAGTGGATACAGTCTGTGCATTAATGGCTTCTGCAGTAAGATATATGCAATACAAATGCGCTAAGTCACTACTTCAAAAGGTGCTTTTTTATTATTTTGAATAATTAAATAATCTAAATTATAAAGTAAAAAGTGGCAGAATTATGTAAATACATATGTATGTCGTTTTAAAATACGTTAAATCACTTACGTTTGCAAGTACTTAGACACGCTAGTTGTGGGAATATATCGGAGTAAACAACAAGATCAGCAATTCTATTTTTGCCGTAAGCATTTCGACTTTCCTGTTTTCGCACATTAATCTTACTAAACGAGTTTCGGTTCGATCATCAGCCGAAACATCATTGTTTGTTGAGTGGCGATTTATGTTTGGTAATATTGTCACCAAAATAAAGTTAAATAACTCTTTATTTCCTCTTTGCCGAGATTTGTCTTAAGAAATGCTTTGCAAATTGCCGAATAAAACGATAATTCGATAATAGAATAAAGATATATTTTATTAGCGCATTTACTCGGGCGTTAAATTTTCATTAACGGCGATAAAAAAGATAAAGCGAAAATCTAATAATATATTTATAAGAACTGTAAATTTTTTACGTAAATTACTTTGATGCGTTAAAGAAAATCTTATTATCTTTTATTTTTCCCTCTAAAAAATATGGGTTTAATTTTATTAATACAGGTTCTAGAATTCGTGGATCTTCGCGGTAACGAAGTTTTGAGTCTCGGAAGTTTTGCACTTTTGCCCGAATACGTGGTGAGATTAATATTATCACGTGAAGAACTTCAAGTTGATAATTTATCGAAATTTCATGCGGTTTTGAACTGGGGTAAAAAATATTGTGAAACAGAACCAAACAGTGATCTCAGAAAAATTATCATAGATTTTATAGAATACATAGACTTCTATAAGATACCTGCGGATGTTCTGATACAAGAAATTCATCTTTTGAGGGTCGTTCCCGATCACGTCAATATGAATGCATTAGCGCATATCAAGCAGATCCAGCCAGCGTTGATGTTAAAAATATCGTTTCTCCTGTGTGTTTCCGAAGACCGACATTACTGAAGTCTTTATCCATTCAACATCCCACACCTCCCTTTAAATGACAAAATTGAATGAGAAGAAACTAATAAGCCGTGTAATGGATAAGAAGTCGAAGAGAAGAAAGAGAAGATGACAACTAGATTAAGCAAATCTGTGAGGAAAAAATTATATCAAAGAAGAAAACTTTCACTGATTAAAATTGAAAAAATTCTTTATTTAAGTAAGTTTAAATTCTTCTGTAAAAAAAATGAATGTTATTAAAGAGTATTTTATGGCTCCTCAGTTATTTAATTAAGTCGCTAATTTAATAAATTCCACTTTAAATTAAGAATCAATGCAATTTTATGCGTAAATTAACAAAAAAAAAAAATCGGAATTTTAGACTTTGCATTTATTGATTCTCTCTTTTTTTTTCGTCACGGAAATATTTGTACCAACTTAAATAAAGAAAACATAGTAAGCAAAAAATTTTAAACTTAAAAAATGCATACTTAACAGCAAGAAATCGATTTTAACTTAAAAATAAATGAAGTTAGCCAAAAATAAATGTTTCTTCATGTTGTTTGGCACGAATTCTCTAGCGACGTAAATATATACTGTATTGAAAAGTTAATTATTTATTTAAATATTGAAATTAAATTATGTTAAAAGTTTATTACGAAAACTTTGAAGTTATATTTTCCAAATTTTATATATATATTTACTTAGAACTTTCAGAAATGAAGAATCTACATAAAATGGCAGTATTTATTAAAAAAATTTCTGAGTGATGTTTAATGTTTATAAATTAATTTATTAATTTATAAAGTTAATAATAAAATAATAGTTTATTTACCAAAAATATTACTAAGTATACATTTAATGTTTATAAATTAATTTATTAATCTATAAAATTAATAATAAAATAATAATTTATTTACGTTAAAGTGAAAAATATTAATGTATTTTTATATTTGTAAGACATGATGATGTTATTATAACAATAAAGCTGATAACTTCCAGAAATATTAATGTTATTGACCAAATATTGTAAGGTTATTAAATGTCAGTGTCTGTGCTGTTCTATGTTTCGTCGCTGTGTCAGAATGAAACTAGATATTTTGTTGTAGGAAGATATATCTATATATATATGATATTATTTTTGCTGTACTTAACTCCATATTAAGTAAATTCCATGTTATATGCTGATGAGGTTTTCAGTATAAATGGTAAATAGCTTAATTTATGGATAACGACTTACTGAAAGCGTGAAGTGGAACAAATGCGAAACTCGTACAAATTGTCAACTGAGATTGATTTTAAAACAGTCTAACTTTATTAAATAAGAATGAATAAAAGATAAATATCTATTAATATAAATCATCAAAGATGTAGGTAATTTCCATTATTAAAGCCATGCTTGAGTTAATGATGTTTAAAATTATATTTTAATATTTGCATGACATTTAAAAATTTTTATTAGAGTTTAGAATGTTTTGAAACCTTAAAAAATATTATTTGCTTGAATTTAATTAACCTCCTCTGTAATTAAATATTTCGCAGTTCCATAAGTAAATTTGTTCGAATTACATCTAAAATCGGGGTAATAAAACGTTTTATTAATTTTATATCCAATTAATTAAGTGATAATGAAAACCAAAGTATGCATTACACATATGCAAGTAGGCAATACACGTTTAGATGTATTTTATTATATAAATATTTGTTTTCTCCACAAAATACATGTAAAGGAATCACTGTTATAAATCTCTCAAGTTGTAGAACAATCAGGATATTAGACACTCTTGATATCATTTTATATAATGCTAGAGAATTATAAAAAATATGAAAAAGAAACATTCAACCACAAGTCACTTGTATTCGATTTCTAGAACAAAAGCGAATTTACCAGAGACGTATGAATGCTTATATATTCTAAAATATGCAAATTGTGGAGATGCCTATTGATTATTTTATGAATTCCTCTCAAAAACAGCTGTTTGAGATTAATGAAAAGAAGATTTCGCCTATTTAAACATTTGTTCTACTTCACCTCATATTTGTAAAGTTTAATCGAAGTTTATAAATCAGAAATTATATATATTTAAATGAAATCATAATTTTTTATGAAATTTTGTGATCGTTCCGAGAAAATGCAACGATTGTACAAAAGAAAAATTGTTTATAAGTACTAAATCAATATTGCAAGATGGATTGTTCAATTTTTCTAATTCAAAACTAAAAAATTAAATAAAATCATTACCAATTATAAAAAATTCCATTTTATAAAAATATTATGGTAACATTACTTAACCCAAACGTCAATTCTACTCTGTGACGTAACCAGCTTTTTCTTTTTGGATGGGCCAAGGGAGGGCCACATCGATGTGAAAGAACATTCTCCTTTATGTGCTTTATTAAATCATATTTATCTAACAGAATACTTGATGATCGGTTAAGCAATTTAGCAATCATGTTCATCAAGAGAAAAGCTTAATGATTTGTTAAGCTATTTAGCAATCATGTTCATCAAGAGAAAAATCGCAAAAGCCTCTCAATTTGGACAAAGTAATCGATGTTTTGTGCATCATTAAGTAAAAATCACCGCATAATTTTGTATTGAGTTGATATCAAATAAACACTTATATTTATCAGTATTTTGAAACTTTATTATTCTTTCCAGCTAATTGCATTAAGTACTGCATAAAATATGCAAAGGACGCATTTTTCGCAGCTTTTAAATAAAAATTTTTCTTGCTATTAGCGTGAAATTATGTCGGCTTAAATTATGCTTGTGGTTCATTTTTATGGAATACAAGGTGTCTTGGATTATGAGGTGTTTAATATATTCAGTTGTAAATTTTCATTTTTACAAAACTCAAGGCATCTTGGGTCTGTAAATTTTCATTTTTACAAAACTCAAGGCGTCTTGGGTTATGTGGACACTCTTGCAGTTTTCAATTTTACGTTTCGGGTTATATATTCAGGATGGGCTTCTTATGGTTTTCAATTTTATGTTTTGGGTTATATATTCAGAGTAGGCCAGCACATGGGCCAGAACTTTTAATGCAAGGGCCATGGCCCACCCGTAGCTACATTGCTGATTCTACTATATAAATAGAAAAAACACTGACTTCTAAACATTGATGTCTAAAACATCAAACATCGACATAAAAACATCAATGTTTGATATTCAACACTATTGTAAATATACAGTACTATACTATAAAGTATACAGTTTTTTAGAAATGTTAAGTTTGGATGCTAAAATAAATGTACTGTATTTTATTAAATTTAATAAATTCGGAGTTCATTTTCATTTCTATACTACAAGTTTTCGATTAATTGCCAACCCCAATTAGCCACCAAAATCGCCCCAAACAGATGGTGGCATCTTATCAGGATTTCACTGTAGTATGAAGTTAGTCCCAAAATAAAACATATTTAAACTTTATTCTCAAAAGTGATATTTAATATATATTTATTTTCTTAGAAATAAAATTTTTGTAAATTATAAATGCAACTGATATTTATAATGAAAACTCATTACGTTTAAACTATTTAAATTACTATTTGATTACTTACTTTCAACAAATCATCTGCATTTGGCCTTTGCTGTGGATCTTTTACAAGGCATAATGAGAGGAATTCATTAAATTCTTTAGACCTACATTAAAAAATGAATTAGGAAGATATTTATTAACTGTTAATCATAAAATAATAAAACTAAACTATTTGATTCAATACATTTTTGATTCACTGAACAATTCTTGGATGAAATGAATTAAATAGGCAATTTTCCATTAGAAATATTACTGTTATGGATATATGCAAATTTGAAATAGTCTTCATTAATAATTAATAATATAATAAAAATAGAAATGATTAATATGATCAATATCACTGGAATACTAACATTCCATATCTGTTCACTGAAACTATAGTGAATGAAAAATTAAAGATTTTTATTCACTACTATTCTCAGTGCTGTTCTTCCCTGTGCCAGGGAATGAATTAAACTACTTTTTTACTAAGAAAATATTAATTTATTTTTTCAATTCACAATAAATTACTAAAAAAAAGTTTATATTACAATTTAAAATTCTATTGCTAAAACTATTTACATCAAAAATTCACTGTTGTTTGTAATATGCATTTCGACCCTTATATTTGGCCCTCTTCAGTTACATGCGGGAATTTCCAAAACCACATTTAAACAGTTCTTCATTAATAAACTTTGGTTATTGCCATTCCCTTTATTTTTATCAAACCACAACTTCTATGTATTTATAGATATATAACAAAATACTTTCTTTGCAGAAAACTTTATTATTTAAAAATAAATTTTTTTAATTTATCTAATATTTTTCCTTTCTATAATACAATGATATTTCCTTAAAATTTTTCTTTTTCTTTTTTTTTCTTTCAATGATCCCAATTTCTTGGGATAAAAATTATAGTTCTTCAGAATAAAATAAGTATTGGATATGTAAAGATTTGTTGGAAAGTAAAAAAAGTTGCTCTCATTGAAAAAGAAAAAAAAAATTTTAAAGAAATATCATTGTATTATAGAAAGGAAAAATATTAGATAAATTGAAAAAAATTTATTTTTGAATAGTAAAGAGTAATGTTTTCTACAAAGAAAGTATTTTTGTTATATTTCTATAAATACATACAAGTTTTGGTTTGATAAAAATAAAGGGAATGGCAATAACCAAAGTTTATTAATGAAGAACTGTTTAAATGTGGTTTTGGAAATTCACGCATGTAACTGAAGAGGCCCAAATATAAGGGTTGAAATGCATATTACAAACAACAGTGAATTTTTGATGTAAATAGTTTTAGCAATAGAATTTTAAGTTGTAATATAAACTTTTATTTTAGTAAATTATTGTGAATTGAAAAAATAAATTAATATTTTCTTAGTAAAAAAGTAGTTTAATTTATTCCCTGGCACTTATACAGCACTGAGAACAGTAGTGAATAAAAATCTGTTATTTCAGTGAACAGATATGGAATGTTAGTATTCCAGTGATATTGTTCATTAATAATTTTTAATATTTTTATATTTAAAAATTTTCATCATCTTTGTATTTAGAATAAACTAAGAAAAACTATCATTATATTGAGCTATAGCATTTTATTTGGAAAAACTATTTGAATTTAATTCTAAATGAAAAATAAGTTTTATATTGCCACAATTAACTAAAATCAAGAATGTATAATACAGACTGTTCTGCCTTTATGAGCTAACTCATTCCTGGAGCAAGCTCATTAAGTAAGAACTTGTAAACCAAGAATCAATTTCCAACAAAATCAATAGGATATGATTAAACAATGATTTATTTATCTAAATAAATCAAAATATAGCTTTTAAAATCAAGCAAATTATAATAACAAAGAAATTATTTATGTCATACTAATGTCAAAGAATTTTTATTATTCATTAAGAATGTGAATATATCATATTCACAACATTTA
Source organism: Olivierus martensii (assembly GCA_000484575.1). NCBI lineage: Eukaryota > Metazoa > Arthropoda > Arachnida > Scorpiones > Buthidae > Olivierus > Olivierus martensii. Next base: position 7,368 of record AYEL01066158.1, read on the forward strand.
AAAATTTATTTATTTATTTTCTGTATTATTTGTTGACTTTAAGTATCATATTACTGGAATGTATCAATGCTTAAACTGCTTAAAATCTGAGACAAAGTAAAAATAATAACAGCACTTAATTAACAGTAAGCAAAAATTCAAAATGTTATTTAATTTTCTGTAACATTTTCAGCTAAATTTATAGCCCTCTTCAGCAGTAAATTACAGAACAGTGACCCAAATGGTAATTAAGAACAAAGAGTTCTTAAGTTTGAATTTTCTGTCCTTACAAATAGAGCATAAATATATACATAACATACATGTAATATCAATAATAAGCTAAATCTACTCTCTTAAATGATTTCTATGATTTTACTATCATGGCAGACATATATATTTATGTACCATTTGTAAGGTTTGAAAATTCAAGCTTAAGAACTCTTTGTTCTTAATTACCATTTGGGTCACTGTGCTGTAATTTACTGCTGAAGAGGGCTATAAATTTAACCAAAAACATTACAGAAGATTGAATAAAGTTACTATAGTTGTAGACATTCTGCCGCTTATAAAAGAAAAAACTGAGCAGTACAGCACTAAGCAGAAATAAATCTTTATTACACAAAGAAACGTTTTTGAACACTGTCAACTGGTCTACATCAGCTTTGGTTGTCCGCTGCACAGAGAGTGGGGATATTTCTTCAGGACAACCTGGAGAAACATCCCCACTCTCTGTGGCAAAGAACAGGAGAAAAAATATACAGTAATGGTGGAAGCTTGTTATTAAGGTTACTGCAATGTCACATTCACTTTTTATGCATATTCAAATTCATGCATATAAAGTTCAATGCAAACATTGTACAAAGCAAAATTAATATAATCAGGGCTCGAAATAATGGTCGCCAGCTCGCCATTGGCGACTAAGAAATTGTGGCTGGCATGCCTTTAAAATATGTCATTAGATTAATCAAATTGATTAATCTAATGACATATTTTAAAGGCATATATGATATTTAATTTTATTATAATTATGCTCTATTTACATAATATCTTTATGTAATAATATAAAATTTGAAAACTGATTAATTTTCAATATTTTATTTTCTATCAATTTGTTAAAAATCAAAATTGAAAATTTTATGTCTTTAAAATATGTTATTAGATTAATCAAATTGATTAATCTAATGACATATTTTAAAGGCATATATGATATTTAAAAATAAAAAATTTGAGTCAACAATAAAAATATCCTTGACATCATTTAAATCTTGAAATCATTACTCAGATCTAAATGAGCATTGCTCATGTCATTAATAATTTCATATAAAAGCAAGCAAAAAAAAAAAAAAAATTCACAGTTCAAAGTAGAAGCAATTTCAAAGTTTGCTCAGAATAATTTTTCAGACAAATAGTGTTGTTTCTTTGACTAAAAACATTATGGATAAAATTTTATTAAAATCAATTTACAGTAACTTTTATGTTAATAACAGTTATACAAAGACTAGTTAATACAAAGATCACTCCTAAAACAGATATTTAATGTTCATAAAAGATTTTTTTAATTGTCAACTAATATCAGTTTTATTAGAAATATAATATGAATGATAACATCTGGAATTTAATTGTGATTTATCAAAATTGTTCTTAATAAAGTATGTCAAGTGCACGTACCATGTGAAGTCACTGTATTTGGTATCTCATCACAATAGAGAGAATACAGAATGACAGAATTTTGAGAGTTCGACGTGAACAAGACAATCTTTCAAATTATCAAAAAGATTATTATTATATCTTTATTAATGGAATTATTGCATATGTAGTATTTACTGTATTTTTATTATAAATAAATCAAAAGAATTAATTATAACAGATCCTCTTTTAACATACACAAAATCTTTAAGACTTATTTTCTTTTAGAAACTGCAATTACTTCTTTACTGCAAAATTATATAATTTCAGAAGCAAAACATTCAATTGGTATAACATTTTCCTGCTTTATATAATTGCTAATATTGCATTGCAAATCTATTGGAAGATATATTGTATATATGGTATACTGTTGTTTCTATATGTAAATCATTTTTAAATTACCTAAAAAATTAGAATACAGATATTTCCAATCGAACCAATTAATGACAAAAGAGAGAAAAACAGCCAACAGCAACCATCTCCACATTACACAGGCACATTCATCTCAAAACCAGCCGCTCAAAACAGATGACAGCGCTTTAAACGACAGAAAATGAAATATAAAACTGTATATTGTATACATTTTTTAAATAAAACTTCAAAATAAAATTTAATAATAATTTATAATTTAAGTTTTATTATTAAATTAATGATACAGTAAATTTTTTTTTTAGATTTTTCAAGTACGATATATTTATATTTAAAATTTAACATGAAATTAAATTTAAAAATACATTCCGCTAATTATTAATATCGAAAATTTTATTATTAATATTAATTTAATAAAACTTATAAGTTATTTGAATTTTCGGAAGAATTTATATTAAAGTTTCTGATACTTCCGGGGCGTGAGCGAGATAAAGGTGAAAGATGGACAGTCAGGGAAGGAGGATTATTGTCTGTGATAACGGTTCTGGGGTGAGATTTAGTTAGTTTTCTTAATAATTTCGTGTAGTTTCGTATGTAGTAGTAAAAGCTTCCTTCTGTTAAGAAACTATCTACAATAGAAACTACAATACGAAGACGACGTCACGTTAGATACTAAATACGAAGTAGAAATCGGTCGAACTTGAAGTTATGAGATTAGGATATGTTATCTGGATTTAAGAAATATTGAAAATAATTCATTTTTTTTTATTAGTTCTAATAGAATAAATTGTATAAATCTTAACTCTTGACAGATGCCGCTCTTCATTTAGTTTATTCTTTTTCTATTTTTCTTCGGCAAGATTATACTTTGAATGCTTCCACTTGATTATTGACAGGTACACAGTACAATTTTCGAAGATTTATTTATTGGAAAATTAAGATTACTCTCGCATTAATTAAAAAGTGCAAATTATCCGTTATGTTAATTCATCTTTCCCAAAAACTATACACACTAGAGGAAATTACATATCTAAGCAGTCACTCTGTTGAAGCCAATCGAGAGTCCCCCAACTTTTAAAATGCCCCAAAGTTCGACGCTGCTTCATGTATAAAATATATATTTAAATTCATTTAAAAATCTGGTACCAAAAACAGCCCTTGGCCCTCGGAAAGTTAGATCCGTCCCCGAATTTATACCTAATGTAACATAGAACTCGTACGCTCGTAGAATCTTCCTATCAAATCATTTGACAGCAATTATACGAGATAGAGAAAACTTTATTTAAATATTATAAATCGGATCAAAATGGATCTTTGGCATAGAAGAAGTGAAATGTGCACTACCTCTTTAGATTAGCATATTTGTTTTTCATTTAGGTCTAAAGTTTTTGCTGCAACCATATATATAACTACTATACAAAAATAATTGTATGTCTACTTGCATGTAATAAAATAATATATAAATATCATAAATCGGATCAAAGTGGATCTTTGGCCTAGAAGAAGTGAAGTGTGCACTACCTCTTTAGATTAGCATATTTGTTTTTCATTTAGGTCTAAAGTTTTTGCTGCAACCATATATATAACTACTATACAAAAATAATTGTATGTCTACTTGCATGTAATAAAATATATAAATACAGTGTACCTGTTATTGCTTAAATAAGAAATACATAAGTCATGCATCCCTAAAATTCATAACTATGCCACTGAAAACGATAAAGAAGAAGAAAAAAATACAATATATTGAATTTCTTTTACAGTACTATAGTATTACAAAACTTCCCTTATAATTTATAATTAATTAGATAAGTTATTTAAAAGGAAAAATATGGTTATCAAAAAGGTATTAACATCTACATTACCTTATTTTTTAGAAATTTTGCGTTACTTTGTTCTATTTTTTTTTTCTTTCTTTCTTTTAATTAAATTTTAATCTTATAACTCTAGCTTTAAAATTTTCAATCGATTGATTGAAAATTTTAAAGCTAGAGTTCGATTTATTGTCCTGTATTTTTTCGAAATTTATGGAAAGATTTATTTGAAGCAGTTCAATGAAGTAATTTAAAGAATAATTATAAGAAAATCTCTACAACTTAAATCTAGACCAAAATTTATAACAGAAGAGCAGTCCCGGATTAAACAAGATGGAGGCCCTTAGGCAATCGAAATCTCGGGGCCCTGTCACCTAATAATTTTTCATGATTTACACAAAATGGAAATTTTAAAATAAAATTTTCCAATGTTCAAAATTTCCACATAAACAGAATTTCTATCAAAATTTACTTATTATATTCCTGGAAGAATATCAGATTTATAATAGTGTTACAATAGCAATCTATAAAATATAACATCTAACATACAAAATTTTAAAATTATAAAACAAATAGTAACTATAATAAATGAATTTTTCATTATTATGATTATTTTATGTTTAAACTATGAGAAAAATAATATGTTTGACTTAAAAAGTTTCAGTAATCCACAGGGCAATTTACAAAATAAAAGCTGCTCTTGATGTAAAAAATTTTGGTATCCCTATTCTAAACATTATTCATTAAAAAAATTAATACCAGAATTAAGAAATATACAAAAGGATCAAAAACTATACTAACAAACTTTATAGGATTACAAGACAGAAGCACTGAAAAGTAATGATAATAGTATCACATTTTGGCACTATGTACAGTAGAACCTGTATAATACAACCACCTCTGGTTCCAATCAAAATTGGTCGTTTGTACAGGTAGTTGGCTTATACGCATAATTAAATTTAGCATAATTAAATTTTTTCTCATTATTTTTCCCCATCATGTGGAGAACAAATGTTCAAGAGGAAAGGCTATGAGTATATGATAGCTACAATACATTGTTAATATTGATAACAAGAAGATTCAAAATCTTACAATTGATAGAGGTTCACAATTTTAGGAATTTATATTTTCACTAGTGTTTAATTTAAATATCTCTGTACCTCTGCAAATGATTTTAATGTCGCAAAAGACAACTGGCCATCCATAGGCAACATGGTGGGCTATATTAAGTTTCTCTATTTATGATTGTTATTTTAATCTTGGTTGTACTAGATTTCTCCCTTTGGGACTATGTCTTTACATGGCAAGAAAGGAGTGCTTGCTCCAGTAATCTTTCTGGGCTGTTGGTAATTCAACTTTTCTTTAATATCCAGAAGTTAAAAGCCTGATGAAGTAATGCCCAGGATTATCTCTGATTATTAATATATTTTAAGGGGCAAATCTTCCACTAGATTGTGTCATCATTGGCTTATTACCAACAAGCTGATCAGCAAATGATGCCCAATAAAACTCAGAGTTAAAATCCTAATTTTAAAAACTCAATGGAAAGAATCCAATAAGAACAGTACTAAATAGTAGTAAAGACAAAGAAATCATACCTTATTGGAACGTTTTCAGCTATAGTATGCAGTCATCATCAGCAATATACAAATCAAAGAACAGAATTAAATATTTAAAGAACAATATTCTAAAAATTACAAAAATTAAATTTTAAAATTAGGAACATCTCCCATTCAAATAGGAGATATATCAGTTATTAAGGATACAAATTACATTAATATGTCAATTACATATAATATTGACATTATTCAATATAATATAATATTAATGAATTACATTTATATATCAATTAGTATATAATATCAATAACATCCTATTCAAATAGGAGGGATGTCAATTATTAAAAATACAAAAATTATAATTAAATTTTCTCTCTTTAATAATTGACCTGTCTTCTATTTGAATGAGAGATGTTCCTAATTTTAAAATTTAATTTTTTGTAATTCTTAGAACATTGTTCTTTAAATATTGTAATTCTGTTATTTTTTGTATATTGCTGATAATGGCTATATACTACAGCCAAAAATGTTCTCATAAAGTATGAGTTTTTGTCTTTACTGCTATTTAAATGCTATTCTTATTGTATTGATTCTTGTTAAGCAGTTAACATGCTAGAAAAACTTTTTCAAAGGAATGAAAACCAGATTGTTAAACATGGATTTACAACTGGACTGAATAGAGGTCAACAAGAATCAAAACAAAAGTATGAATGGAGATTGAGTATGTGGAATGTAAATACATGAGTGAAACGGAATGAACAAGAGCTTGTGAATGAAATGTACAAACATAGGCTTTGATGTGCTTTATGTGAATGAAACATTGAAAGGGGTGAACATTTGAATGTGTAAAGAATAATATTGTGGGAATATGATCTGGAGTAAAAAATTATGAGTGAGCAAGAAATGATCTGCATGTATTGATGAAAGAGAAAACAAAAAAAAATATATGTTAGAATACAAGTGTGTGAATGATAAAATAATATGAAGATTGAAACTGGGACTAGAATGTTTTTGATAGTGGTGCTTTATAGATGGTACAAATGAGAATGAAAAAAAAAAATTTGATGTGACCTGAATGATGTGATAAATGAAAGTCACAACACTGAGTAAGTGATTGTAGCAGGAGATTTGAATAGCAGAGATGATGTGGAAGGGTTGATTTGGAAATATGGTGATCCTAGAATGAATGAGAAGTGACTGCTACAGGTCTGTGCTGAAAGAGAGTTATTTGTCTGAAACACTTTTTTTAGTCACAAGGCTATCCATCACTATATCTGAGAGAGACATAATAGGGATCTGATGAGTAGATTGACTTGATTGTGTGTGATGAAAAATTGAGATGGAAATTATTGACATGAGTGTTCAAATGTGCAAAGATAGCTCAGATCACTATCTGGAGATCTCTAGGATAAATCTCCTAAGAGAATGGAGAAATATAAATAGGAAAAAAAATATGGGCATGAATGAAAGTGAAAGATTCCATGTGAATCGAAAGATATATGAGAAGAAGGTATGTGAAAAGCTGAATTGACTGGATGAGAATATATATAATGTGGAGGAAATATGGGCACACTTTATGGAGTTATAATGGATATTGGTAAGAGAACTGGTTGGTAAAATGAGAATAGGTAGGAAGAATGGTGATGCATGGTAGAATGAGATGGCATATGCTGTTGCTGAAAGAAGAAAGAATATATTTTGAATATGTGGAATTTTAAATGTAAATGTGTGAGCAGATGAGTATAAGAAATTTAATAAAGTGCAAAGATAGTGAAAGAGAATGAAGAGTGGATGACAAGAGAAAAAGATGAGAAGCTGCAGAATAATTTTGAAGGAAATAAAAGAATATTCTGAAAGTATATGAGAAATTTGAGAAGGAACAAGATACAGATGTGTCTAATACAGTGGTTCTCAACCACTATGATGCGGCACACTAGTGTGCCGCCAAACCTTTGATGGTGTGTCGCGAAAAATTAAGAATGAATTGTATGTAAGTAATTGTATGAATCATATATATCAATGGTGAAACGTGGTTCGATGGATATTCCTTTTGAAATTGAACCACTGTACCGATACTTATAAATAGGGTAGCATTAGAAAAATCTAAACCTCAAATTTCTGCGATAGCGAAAATTTTCTTTCGTTATTTATAATTTAAAAATTAAGAAATAAAAATTAAATTAAAATTATAGATTCTCTAAAAAGACAAAATCTGCAGGTGGTGCTATAGGTTAATAAGGGCTGCCATTTAATGATCCTGTTGTACAAGTATGTATGTAATCTGAATGTAATAATTAAGAATAAATATAATAATCTGTTAATAAAAATTCGTTGTTAAATCTAAATTATTATTTAAAATATTTAGGTGTGCCTCCAAATTTTGAAACATTAAAATGTGTTTCTCAACTGAAAAAAGGTTGAGAACCACTGGTCTAATGTGAAAGATGATAATGGTAGAATACTATGGGATGAATTTAGGATAGTTGAGAGATGGAGAGAGTATTTTCATTTTAATGATGTAAGGGGGAAGAATTCTGTAAATTATGACTAACAATGTTTTGTTATTAAAAAAAATATAAAATATTTGTGTGTAGTTGTTAGAGAAATCGTTTGTTATAAAACAGGTCTAGCCAATCCAAATTGTTTCGCCGATCAGCTTGGAGAAAAATGTTATAATCACACACAGTGCTATGAAAAATTTCGAAGGGGGAGAGACTCAAAATACATTTCAAATAATGCAACGTGGATTAATTTCATTTAAGATTACAACAAATAAAAAATTTGTATATATTACGAAGAGGCGATAAATGCGATTTACCATTTGAAACAGTAAAATATTGTAGTTTCCAGGAAGTCTGTGCTGTACAGTACTGTGACCATGTAATATGCCATGTTAATATTACATAGATTGCGTTTGGCATTCTGCAGTCCTCATAAATTCTTAAAATGAAATTTAAGTACTATAATTTTCTTTCGGTTACTCTTAGTTTCAATAAATTATAATAAATGTGTTGTGAATTAAAACTGTTTTTAATAAATTGTTTATTGTAATCATTAATCAGTTTATTATTCGTTTAATAAGTGAATGATCTTAAATCAAGAAATTTATAAAATTAATACGACTGATAATTTCACAAATAATCGCTGACCGTGAACAATATAATGGAAATTTTAATATTTGCTCATTTCTTTCATACGTAATATCCGATACAGACTTCGTTTGACACTGATTGGTTAACCAATGAACAACCAATAGGAAAAGAGAAATTAAGGAATTGTTCTACGTGTTCGAGAGTTACAGGCGCTCTTTCATTTTTCTTTGATCGTTCCAGTAGGAAAGGTGTTAAGAAGAAATGGGGAATCACGTGCTTTCTTGGCAGTTAGGCCTAAAAGAGGAGAAAATTGGAATGTGGCCAGGTACACAATACAATCCATTTCCATCTGGTTTTTGATTCGTATTATGATCTTAAAGAATTATTATTTATAAAACGTTAGATTAAATGATTTTTTTTAGTCTCATTTTGAATTTTTTTATAAAGAATAAAAATACAAAAATTCAGTATACTAAATTAGATTAACTATAAAATATAGGGTAAAATATAGATTGCTATCACAGAATAAAAATTAAATATATATGCTCTTTTCTTACTGGCAATTTTTTTTGTTGTATCATTTTTTTTTATTGGTAATTAATGATATAATTAATAAATTAAGTTTATAAAATTTTCTAAAAAAAATATTGATATTTTCAGAAAAACTCAAATATAGGTAACAAATTTATTGCATTTCAAAGAAACCGAGCAGGTAAATTCAATTCTTGCTGAACTTTGTCTAAATCAGTGATTCCCAAATAGTTTGGTGCAAGAAGATGTGCAATCGAGAAGATTCAAAGGAGAATTTAGACACATTCAAAAAATTCCTATGCCAAAAATTAAATATGAAGGCCATTTTCTTATTTTGTTACATGTGATATATAGTAATTACATGCATAGAAACTTGTAGAAGTTTCTAAATTTTATTATTGGTATTTCTTATCAGTAAAAAATTCAGTATTGTAGCAGCAAATTTTCATTCCAAATGTGCAGCCCAAAGAAAGTTGGTGAAGCACTGGTTTAAGTTTATATGTACTTGTATGTGTGAAACTATTCCAAAAAAAATTTTAAATTCCAATGGAAATCAACTCTTCTTTTAATCTTATCATCAAATTAAAGGCTTTTCAGTTCAATATTGAAGGTTCCATATGGAGATGAATTGTATTCTCAATTAATAGAGATCAAAATTGGGCTTAGAATTGCATATATATACATATTTTTTTTAATATAATTTCCTAAAAAATTTTTACAGATAAATTTAAATCAGGCAACCCCCCTATATAACACTGTTTTACTCTAACACCATTAGAAAATTGTAGCATTCCACACACATTGTATTTATAGAATGATTTTTCTCTGATGCTATTTAGAATTTTCAGTAAACCTTAATTTCATATAACATAGTTTTGTATTACATGACATTTCATAGGAACCTAATTATCTTGTTATGCAAGAATTACCTCTGTTTTAGATGTGTTTTAACATTCTCTATTGGATATAATCAGTTTAAGTAATTTAGGATTTAATTTTATGAATAAGTAATTTTTTTTCACTTATGATATTTTATCCATTCCTAAGCTTTATAGAATTTTTATTAACTTTTCTGACATTTTACATTTGCACTTTTCTGACATTTTACATTTGCACCATATGAATGAAAATAGTACCAATTGAAAGATGATGAATAGAGAAAACTTTCCAAAAGGATTGCACTTCTGTCTGATGCAGGTGTCAAGAAAATAAACAATGAAATTATACTATTTCTCCACACACAGTACCTAAATCAGTTGAAAATTTTTCTTGTTTCCAGTATTTTGAAAACTTGTCTTGAAAGCTGAAATAGGAATGGATCTTTTGCCTAACAGAATTGCCAATTTCCACTTTTAATCATTATTTGGTGTAAAAGCAAATCTTCAGTTTCTATACTTTAATTTCAACTTTTTGGAAAAAGTATACATTAGACAATTAAAGATTCACCTCAACCACTGATGATTAAAATATGAATTGACAATTCTGTTGTGTTAATGATTCATCTGAAAAACTACTATGTATCGGATTTCAAAACAAGTTTTTAAAATGATGGTGCACATCAGTTTAGGTATTGTGTAGAGAAATAATATAATTTCATCGTTTATTTTCTCAACGTGTGCATCAGACGGAAGTGTAATCCTTTAGAAAGTTTTCTTTACTCATCATCATCTTTCAATTAGTACTATTTTTGTTCATATTGCTCTAATGTAAAATTGTACTCATTTTCTTTATTTTAGTAGATCTTTACAATTGAAAAATTTCTATTTTTGTGTGATTGATAAATTATTTTTCAAATCACATATAGCTAAATAAATTTAAATTCTTATCTTATAATCAATTTTTTTTGCTATATTATGCAGTGAATAAAAATTTTTAGCAAAATTAATTATAATTTTAAATTTATAACAATATCAAATTTAAAAATATCATAAATTGGCAATATAACTTAAAAATTGTCCTCTGTTTTGAAGTGTAATCATATTGCTAGAGGAGATAAGGGACCAGTATTGGTATACTTCGTTTAACACACGCAGCTAATGATTGAAAAAAATTTCACTTTTTATTACAATGGAGGTGTATTAAAAAAGTGGATAATTATTCCAGGCATACTCAGAAGTGAAGGCATTAAATTTGTCAAATTTTGAAGCTGAATATTTCAGATACTGCACAAAATTGATTGTTTCACTAGAAAAGTTTTGTGCGCATATATTTCAATTGATGCTATTTTTTTTTTTTTTAATAGAATAAACTTATATCCTGTTAAATTATTTTAAATAGTTCAGATTAATTAAATAATAATCAAATTGATTTCTTTCAGTTTGTAAAATGTGGTTATGCAGGGTCCAATTTTCCAGCATGTACATTCCCATCTCTGGTAGGACGACCAATTTTACGGTCAACAAATAAAGTAGGAGATCTGGAAATCAAGGTAGATATATGATTTGTTTTTAATTTTATTATTGATAGTGTTAAATAAGCAGTATATATAATTTATTGTGTACGATTAAATTTATAAATATTTGTTCAGGATTTAATGGTTGGAGATGAAGCAAATATGCTAAGATCCATGTTAGAGATTACTTACCCAATGGAAAATGGCATAGTGAAAAATTGGGAGGATATGTGTCATATTTGGGATTATACATTTGGGCCAACTAAAATGAATATTGATCCAAAAGAATGCAAAATACTTTTAACAGAACCACCACTTAACCCTTCTGCAAATAGAGAGAAAATGATTGAAGTAAGATTTAAATATTTTATCGTGTCAATGATTTTTATTTTGATTACTAAGAATTTCATATAATCTTAGTTTTAATGAAATATCTTTTAAAAGTAATATAGATCAGAATGGCCAATGAAATAATTAGCCCATGAATCATTTTGACTAAATATCGTACTTATTCTATTGATGATTAATAAGTAGTTAACCAACAGTTTAAAATTTTAATTTTTATCAATCAAAAAACATTAGCTGATATTTTGAAATATTGCATTAAATAAATTGGTACCACATGAATCTAAATTATTTGAAGGCATTGTTTCATGAAATATTAAAAATTCTCTATACTATAGACCAGTTTCCTCATTTTAATTTTATCATTGAACTCTTTTATTGATATATTACATACTGCATTATAAAAACACACTAAGTTTTTCAGTATGGACCTAAAAGAAATGTGGATATGCTAGTTCAAGGTTAAATAACAAATTAAAACTGCAAAATTCAATTTCAGCAGAATTACTAATAAATATACTATATATAATTATATATATGATAACTTGTAATTAATTATAATTGACAACAGAAAATTAGTAATGAATATTATCTTGGGATTGTTAGTGACATAGTCTTTGAACATTTATCATTGTCCATTTATATCATTTATACAAATATGTTTCAAAAAGAAACTCTTCAATATATTCATATTACTAGTAATGATGTATTGCTGTGAAATGTACCCTTACAAAGAAAATAAAACTAGCAACAACCCAATGAAGCCTAGAAAGATACATAAGATTCACCATGAGGGATTGCAAGAACACTTGAATAAGAGAACATAACCAAAATATAAATTCATAATGGTAATAATTAGAAGTAATAAGTGACATTGTGCACACCAGATAATGAGATTCACTGATAAGTGATGAACAAAGAAAATTACAAAATGGCAACCAAGTAAGGATAAAGACATCCTGATAGGCGATACAACGGATAGATGACATAAGAAAAGTAATTGATTCCCAGTAGATGCATATTGCACTAGATATGAACATATGGAAACAAAAAATAGAGGCATATAATTATATTTTACAATGGATGAAATAGAAATATTGATGATGACTACATAACATCATGATTATACTTTTATTATTCATAATTATGCTGCAAGTTTGTTTTAGTGATGATTTGACTATGAAAACAGTTAAACCATCACTAAAACACTAAAATAGGCAGGACAACAATCTGTAATAAATGCAATTTATCTTGTTACTGATTCCCAGGTCAGTAATATGACAGGACTGGGCCTGGTTGCCTACTCATCTTCATTGAATACTAAATTATAAAAAATGTTGATTAAAATATTAATATACTGATCTATGTTAGATTTTAATCAAAGAGAACAATTTGTTTTTTTTATAAAATTTTGCCTTATACATTATTTCATTGTTGTTTTTTTTTTTAATAGGTGATGTTTGAGCAGTATCAATTTCAAGGAGTGTATATAACTATTCAAGCATTGCTTACTTTATATGCACAAGGTATTTTATTTCAGATTTACATAATCTATTGAAACATATTGAATAAATTTTTTATTAATAATAATACTAATATAAGAATATTCTGTTTCAACTTATGTCCCTATTTTTAATAATATAAATGCATGATGATTTTGCTAATTCTGAGCATTACTAAGTGATGCATGATCCTATCCTCTAAGAAGATCTGATCGATATGCAATTTAATGTTAATTTTATTTTTTATATTATAAGAATTTCATGAGGTTTTTATCATTACAGGAATTATAACTGGAGTGGTAGTCGATTCAGGAGATGGAGTAACTCACATATTTCCTATTTATGAAGGTTATCCTTTAACTCATCTAATAAGAAGATTAGATATTGCTGGCAGAGATATTACAAAATATTTTATAAAGGTTCTAATAATAACTAAAAGAATTTAAGCAAGTACATTTATTTTTTGAAATGATAGAAGGATTTATTAATTATAGTTGTTGCTTGCACGTGGATATGCATTTAATCACAGTGCAGATTTTGAAACTATTCGAATGATGAAAGAGAAATTATGTTACATCAGTTACAACATTGAACAGGAACAGAAGTTGGCAATGGAAACTACTTTTCTTGTGAAAAATTATGAAGTTAGTGTATTTTGTTTTGTTTTTAAAATGGTTAGGTTATTTTAAAAGCAGTGATACTATATATTATAAATCTATAATAACAGTTAATATTTAAATCCCTATCTTACATTTGAATATGTGATTAACGTAAATTTACAAAATTCTTAAGCTTCCAGATGGACGCATAATTAAAGTTGCCAGAGAAAGATTTGAAGCACCCGAAATTCTTTTTCAACCCCATCTGATTGATATTGAAGGACAAGGGATTGCAGAATTACTTTTCAATACAATACAAGCTGCAGACTTAGATATTCGACTAGAGCTCTTTAAGCATATAGTTCTCTCTGGAGGATCAACCATGTATCCAGGACTTCCAAGTCGTTTGGAAAGAGAACTCAAACAATTGTACCTACAGCATGTCCTGAAAGGAGCTGTAGAGAAATTAGCAGTAAGTTATTTTTGGCATTTTAGTTTTAAAAATGAATTTTTGAAAAAATATACCTTAATAGAAATTAATTCAGAGAATAATTAGTAATAAGTATAATTAGCTCATATTTCATTTAAAAATTTTCTGAATGAACTTTTGCAAGACTTTATGTTGAGCTTTGAAATGAATTTTTCTCATCATAAAATGCATGTGGGGAGGAAAAATGCAGTTTTTAACTTTTTATAGGATTACCAACTTTCATTATTCAACATTAAATGAAGTTAATTTTTATATAAAACCTGTTTGCATAGCTTTCATAGAAATTTATTTCAGCTTTTTTTTTAAATAAAAATTTTTTTTTTGAAAATATCTTTATTTCATATTAAACAAAAATATTAAGTTTATTTCTTTTCCCCCCTCTAACAAGTTTTTCTTTATTGTATAAATATCTTTATATAAACTTGCCTAAAATAAATGCAGTTAAATCACACAGATTCTCAATTATTGTATAAAAAATAATTTGAGGAATATTTTCAGCTATTATTACAAATATTTCATAAATTAAATAAAACCTGCTAGGATAATAAATTTTACAAAATAATAAATTCAGAATAAAATAGAATTATCCAACTGAATACAACTGATATTTATAATGTATGTGATTATTTGGAATATTTTGTACGTGTATAATGGCAGATGACACTTGTTTTTTATAAATGTTTTCTTCATTGTTTGGTATGCATTTTCTGTTAATTATTTTGCTAATTTTATGTAATTTTTATACTTATAATCTAATTTTTTTTTTTATTTTTAATTTTCACAAATGCATTATCATAACTTTGAATTGTGAAATTTTTTTTATAATATAATCATTATTAGAAAATTTTACTATTTTCTGTCTATTTATTTAGTTAAATCTTGAAAAGTTTAATCAATATAGTTATAAACATGATATAAAACAGTAAATTGTTTATAAATTTTGAAATTCCTTCTGTTAGTTTTCATGCAAAAATTAATGCAACAAATAATATGGAAACAAACTGCTATTTCTAGTTTTTATCAGGATTGCAGAGTCAGGCATTGGAGTCGGATTTTTAAACTCCCCAGAATCGGAGTCGGACCTTACAAATTTTTTGGAGTCAGTCTGATTTTTTTAAAAGATGGAGTCGGAGTCAGATCATTTGCCATCTGACTCTGCAACCCTGGTTTTTATTTATCTCTTATATTGATATATTTTTAATAAATCAAAAGAATTATGATTATTTTGAAATTTTATTTTAATATTGGCTAAGGGAAGAGAGATGATATATATTTCAATTTCAAATACTCGATTACTCTTAAGTTTTTTTATAATACTCAGTATATAAAATATTGTCTTCAATTATTCTTGTCTGATAAGTATTCATATCAGAAGAATTATTATTATTTATGGTATTTTTTTCCTTGTATTGCTAATAATTTTATTAATCTGAGTAAATGTTTTTCAGTCATCAGAAATTTGGTACTTATTTTTAATTAGTATCTAATTGATATTTTTGAAAGATATCTAGGAATAGTGTCAATAGTAGATATAAACTAATGTAAATATTCCATGTTTAAGTTTATCTGCTAACATTTTTTGTAGTGTTATGAGCTATATATTAATGGATTTCTCTAAAGATACATCTTAACCCTAATTATGAAAGCATAGAAGTTGCATAAAGAGCAATTTAAGTGCTATTATGAAATTTTTGAAACCTAAATTTTCTATTGGCAGTTGGAACTTGAACAGATTTATTATAAAAACCTTTGTGAAAAACAAATTGGCACTTATCATTGATAAGTATATTTTGGCCTAATATTTTAAGTTTATCTGCTAACATTTTTTGTAGTGTTATGAGCTATATCTTAATGGATTTCTCTAAAGATACATCTTAACCCTAATTATGAAAGCATAGAAGTTGCATAAAGAGCAATTTAAGTGCTATTATGAAATTTTTGAAACCTAAATTTTCTATTGGCAGTTGGAACTTGAACAGATTTATTATAAAAACCTTTGTGAAAAACAAATTGGCACTTATCATTGATAAGTATATTTTGGTCTCCTATCATACTCTAGAGGAGTAATCTTAAACTCAGTTCACTGGGTCTTTTATTTTGACCCATGCTGCATTTATTATAATTGTAAGAGTATATAAAAGATATTCAGAAAAAATACATATTTGGCCCATGCTGCATTTATTATAATTGTAAGAGTATATAAAAGATATTCAGAAAAAATACAACAGTTTTTCATGAAATATTTGAAAATCTGTTTAAAGTGATTTTATGAATAATACAATTTATAAAATCAAAATTTTTAGTATAAAATTGTTTTGGAAAAATTCTTTTTATTGCCTTTCCCCTTCAAACTTAAAATTCTAATTCATATTTCAATTCAAATTCAATCATTTTAAGGAAATTAAAATGTAAATAAATAAAATAATCAACCTTTTAGACTTTATTTACCTGATAAAAATCTTTTTAAGGTATTAATTTTCAATGTGATTCCCCAACAATCAAAGATATCTAAAATGGCTCTTTGAGTTCAAGATTTAATGTTCTAGAGCAGTAGTTCTCAACTGGGTTATGCAAAAAATAATTGAATGATGGCAGAAAAGGAGATATATGACAAGTATAAGAGAAGAGATCAAAGTCAAAAGTTACGAAATACATTTTGCTAATGTTAAGAGAACAGTTTATAGAAATGGGCTGCCAAGGGATATGTAGGTGACAAAAGTTGGGAACTGCTGCTCAAGATTACATATTTCATCTCTGCAAAGGAGGCATATCATAAACTATATTTTTTTTCAAAAAGATTATTTAATCTAAATTTAATGTTTATAAGTAATATAATTTTCAATCTTTACAATCCACTTTAATTCTTTTGTGAAAGTTCCAATACAGTTAATTATGTAATTTAATAGATTATGCAACTGCTTCTCACTATAATAGTGGCTGATCAGAGTAGAGGAATAAGTATTTATACTGTGTTGAATATAAATTTTATAATAGCAGCAATATTTGTGGAACAGCTAGTCTGTCAAGCATTAAGCATTATCTAATGCTTTGATTCTATGAATATTGCTCTATCCAAATTTAGTTTCTATTGTATTAGAACATTCCTGATAATTTTATTGTATTATTTTTTATTATTATTTAGAAATTTAAACCAAGAATTGAAGATCCACCAAGAAGAAAAGATATGGTGTTTATTGGTGGGTCTGTATTAGCAGAAACTGCAAAGAATAATGATAAATTTTGGCTGTCTAAAGAAGAATACGAAGAAAAAGGACTTAAAGTATTGGACAAGTTGGGACCATCTGGAGTGAATCGATCACTTTAATCAAATAAAAATCAAAAATTGAAATTCTAGTCTGCATAACGTTTTTTCCATTGTTAAATTTGATATCTGAAAATATTTTTAAATGTTGAATTATATTAAGCTTGTAATATAATTTATATCTTAAGACCAGTTTGGTCTAAACAACATTAAATTACATTAAGTGAACTGCAAAGTTAAACTGCCATTCAGTAATAAGTCTTTATTATTAAATAGCTTTATATTTGCTCAAGTAAATGACAAAAGAATATTATAAAACTTAGTAAACAAGTTACTGAAGGTAATTTTTAGAGAGAGAATTATTTAAAGAAATTTTTTAATTTACCATCTCAATGAGTTAAAACCTTCAGTACCTCAATTTTTAGAGAGAGAATTATTTAAAGAAATTTTTTAATTTACCATCTCAATGAGTTAAAGATAAGTCTATAATTATAAAATACAAACTTGTTGATATGTTAATATGAAATCTAGGATGTTGATGGAAAGTTTATAAAATTTATTAATAAGTATAAATAGATTTCAATTGTGCCAGAGAAATGTAATGAGAACTTTTGTGTTGTCTAATGCTATATGAAGGAAATATAATATCAGTAATTTGTAGTGTCAGTCATACTAATATAGATGAATTGTTTAGAGTACTAGTTCCAAATTTTTTAAACATGCATCCCTTATACAACAGGCCTATTATGATAAGAAAATGTATGCTGCTGAAATTTTTTATGCACTTTAGGAATGCATGCACATTTTGGGAATCACTAGTTTAGAGCTTCAAATTTTAATAAAAAGTTTTTACAAATGAAAGAACACAATAATATATAAAGTCATTTCTGCTTAATTGGGGCAGCTGCTTTTTTGGGCCAAATTGCAAAGAATGAAAACCACACTGATAAAAAGTTTTTACAAATGAAAGAACACAATAATATATAAAGTCAGTTCTGCTTAATTGGGGCAGCTGCTTTTTTGGGCCAAATTGCAAAGAATGAAAACCACACTAATAAATTAATATACAGTATAATTTAAATGCTTAATTGAGACAGTAGTAGAAAAGGAATTTAGCAATTTTTGACATTTTTTAGGGTTTTCGAAAGTGTGTCAACACTACGTATACTATTATTTGGCAACACTAGCATGGTGTGAATCAGTTATCTATCATCATCCATCTGGCAAGTATGCGTCTGTTTAAAGAATATACCATTACTATATACTGTACCTAGCAATATCCATTTACAGTGTCGATTTTATTCAAAATTTTTAAATTTTTGCCAAGATACCAAGATATAATTTTATACTTTCAATTAAAATTGCTTTGCTGGATAAAATTAAAAGCCAGCCATTTAATATAAGCCGTTGTAGACTCGCTGATATAAATGGAGTACCAAAATCTACCATAGCACGTCTCCTAAAACAAGAAAATCAACTGTATAAGGAGTGGTCATTACAGAAAGAAATTCCAGGAACATCCAAAAGAAAGCATGATGGAAAGATCCAGAAGTTGAAGAAGCATTAGATCAATGGATTTCTATAGTTAAGATACAAGTCGAAGAAGCATTAGATCAAATGGTTTTCTATAGTTAGCGGGCAGTAAAAAAGCATTAGATCAATGGTTTTCTATAGTAAGCAGGCAAGGTGTGCATTAGATCAAATGGCTTTCTATAGTTAGCTGGTGAGACATGAATATCAGCAGCCAATTTTCCATATTTTGGTTTAATAAAACATTAAAATAGGTACCTAATTATTACTTTTACATACATATTTATTTATCTATGTATTGTATTTTAGAATTTATCAGTTTGTTTAATTGGGCCAAAATGAGTTAGTCCCAATGTGCCCCAATTAAGCAAAATCAACAGTATATGCTGTTTTATAATTGTTTGCTACAGACAGTGACAAAATCGGCTTGTTGATACCTTCAATATGGTATGCTGTTTAATTTAAAAAATATATATATTTGTAATCTGTTCATTTATTGTAAAGTAATATGCATCTATACAAAATAAATGCGTGAAATAATTTTTGAAATCACTGTTAAGATTACCCGATAAAACTGATGTAGCTCTCAAGCATTTGAGATTCTCTTATGTGACTTGTAGTGATATGAAGTTTGGCCACCTCTGCTATAGGCTATTAATTTTTAGATTTGATCACTAAGATAAAACACCGAAAGGGGCACTGTTAACTAGAAAATGGTTAAAAGTATTTTTGCTTATAAAAATTTTGCATCATTTTGATGCAGTATAAGCAAATTATAAAAGATGATATTTTTATGATCCTTATACTGTATTTTAATGATATATAACCTATATTTTTTTTGTGATATTGTATTTGCAATAAACTGCTATCTATGTATTGTATTTTAGAATTTATTATCAGTTCGTTTAATTGGGCCAAAATGAGTTAGTCCCAATGTGCCCCAATTAAGTAAAATCAACGGTATATGCTGTTTTATAATTGCTACAGACAGTGACAAAATTGCGGCTTGTTGATACCTTCAATATGGTATGCTGTTTAATTTAAAAAATACATATATTTGTAATCTGTTCATTTATTGTAAAAAAGTAGTATGCATCTATACAAAATAAATGCATGTGAAATAATATAATTTTTGAAATCACTGTTAAGATTACCCGAAAAAACTGATGTAGCTCTCAAGCATTTGAGATTCTCTTATGTGACTTGTAGTGATATGAAGTTTGGCCACCTCTGCTATAGGCTATTAATTTTTAGATTTGATCACTAAGATAAAACACCAAAAGGGGCACTGTTAACTAGAAAATGGTTAAAAGTATTTTTGCTTATAAAAATTTTGCATCATTTTGATGCAGTATAAGCAAATTATAAAAGATGATATTTTTATGATCCTTATAATGTATTTTAATGATATATAACCTATATTTTTTTTGTGATATTGTATTTGCAATAAACTGCTATACTAAAAATCCAATATGAACAAAGGAAAAAATTTCCAATTATATAATGTGAACAAAATGCTACTTGGAAAATTTCTTTAATTATATATTGATATATCAAGAAAAATTTTAATGACATCAATCAAATTTTATCAATAGACATATTTCTTTCCATTTTCTGTGGTCATTTCCTTGAGCAAATCTTGTTGCGAATGCAGTATTATTTTTGTAATTGGATAAAAGTGCATTTCCAAACACCCACATTTAATGTGGCAGGTTTTGGTATGTTGTTTTAAGGCTGATAAAAAAAAACTTAAATTATTATATAGGTGGCTCCCAATTTACATCAGTTTAAAATATATTTTAGATACCAGAATTTATAAATTATTGTACTGAAATGTATTATCCTGTTATAATAGCTACACATTTGCCTTCTGCAGTATGTAATATTTATTTTATTGTTAATCATCTAAGTCAGATTTATGTAAATTCTTATCTTCCAGAAATGTAATTCAGGGAACCACCTATATACTCTTAATTATAAATTTTAAAGATTGTCATCAAATTGGAACAAATTTTATAATAATCATTTTTTTTTTGTGTGAAAATTAACATTCCAGTATAAGAACAGTATTTTGTATAATTTATATAATATATATTTTTATTCATTGTATTACAGCCTCTTTAATATATAGGAAATAAATTTCAAGAATATTGATACTGCTTAAGTAAAAATTGTTAAAATGATTTTTATAATTAGATTTTATTATTGAATTATATTTCTCTGTAATGTATTTACAAAATTAAGCATCAGTTGAATTGAAAAAGAACAATTATCTTGTGTAAATCTATTTTGACAGGTTTAAAGAAACTTTCTCAGAAAAGCCAATGTAGTCTTGATAGAGGTTTTAATAAATGTTCTGTTTATTTTAGCAGAACTTAAATTATAAGCTCATCTCAATGTTTTTCAATAGACAAAGTTTGTCCAGAATTAATATCACATCCAGACCAACTGACATTTATTCTGTGAAAAAAACTTCCATCTTCAGTTATTGGCATTCTCTAACATGTATATCAAGTTTAGTATATCTACTCTTAAAATAAGATATTTCAATCATTAGTACTATGCAAGCCTAAAATTCTGCCAGTAGTGCCACATTTAGAAAAGATCATTGTAGACTAATATGCAAAATTATGCAGCAAAGTTGAATAGTTGGCAAGAATATTTTTTATAGTATTCCATTCTTGACTGTACTATTGTTTTGTAACATTTCATAGCAACTTTTAACAAATCATTACAGCTGTTTTGTGTATTATATAATCATGAGAAATTTTGCTATGGCTGTGTGCATCATGAAATCATGTTTGTCTTGTATCTATGATAAAATTTCGATATGCAAATTTAAATATTAGAATCTGGGTATATAACACAGGTCATTGACTTATCTGATCTTAAGACCACCCTCACAATATTCAGAACTTGGCTAGAAATACTTTGTCCAGTTTTGATCCTAGTCCTTCAAGCTGTAAAATCATTTGGGAATTGAACCTGGATCTCCAAGGTGGTGATTGTTTTGGTAAAATTGCTTTACTAAATTTTTAATATCTTGAAGGATTTAGTAGTCTATTGTCTATTATTTCCAAAATTACCACCATTGTGGATCATTTTTAACTTACAATGGGATTATTAAAATATAACCCAATAGAGGATTACCTGTATACAAATCGTCCCTTATTTTTTCAGTTTGAGATATGCAGATGCATGTCTTATTTACACTAAATTTCTACAATGAATTTATTCACAAAAAATATCATTGCCTTAAATTCTATATCTGTTGGATTTATGTATTTTCAATTTACTCAGAAATTTTTGAAATGAATAAGTAATATAAATTACCTGTAACTGTGTATATAAATTTTACTTATTGAATATATTCTATAAAGTACAGGTAGCCCTCCTATAACACGTTCTCTTAAAACATGGTTTTGCTCCAATATGGTTTGAAAATTGTGGAAACCTTCACATAACACTACTACACTATTTTTACTTAACACATTTAGAAAATTATGTTCTCTCTCCTATAACACAATTTTCAATAATTTGTAAATTCATACTAGGGACACTCCTACACAAAAAAAAAATGCAATCATTGGTAAGTACTTTGCTAAAATTAGTCATAAATGCAATTTCACTAGTTTGCCATGAAAGGACTATATGCAGTCTATTTTTGATTTGAAATTGAATTTTGTGATTGCATCAATTGTCGCCATTTAAATATTTTGTTCCAAATGTACAGTTCTTGGATAAAAAGTAAGTTTTTATTCTTCAATAGAGGAATGTGATAGAGGAGAACATTTTATTCATAAATTTTTTTTTGGGGTATATTCTAAGAAAAGATTGTGTATCTTCTGCTCTCTTTACAAAATCTGTAATACAACCCATTAGAAAAACTTTTTCCCACATTTAAAGTTCAGAAAATGAAGTTGATAAAAAGAAAAAACGTTCTCCTTTTCAATAAACATCGGTAAAGAAGATATAATTATTAATGTTATATAGGCTGTATACTTTTTCTTTCCTTTTGTTTGATGTATATTATTTTTTTTGAAACAAATGCTTTTGTTACAATTTATAACACAATTTATCATTTATTCAAGCACACAACATATTTAATTAGTATGGAAAAACTATCAATAATGCTTTGTTGCATTCCATTCATATTTTTTATAATTTCTACGGAAAAGCAGTGTTTGATGTTTAATTGAGACAACAACAATTTTTCATTATTTTCAATTGTTTAATTTTTCAATACGTTTCTTACAGTTTTACTTAAGATTGCGATTTCCGTTGTTCCTCCATTCAGTCAGAATTTCTTTTTGAGACAATATTTGCAGATCTGTGTTTTCCCCACGTTAAATTTTTCTGTTAATGCTGTTTTTTTTTTAAGCATATTTTACATCCCCTTTCCAATCAAGGAGATTACTAAGACAGTGGGCCAGGTCCAACCACAGGCTGCACCCATACCCGTGGAGGGGGGGACAGATGGTGAAGGACGGGGATCACCGGGCCCAGCACCCCGAAAAAATCCGTCACCAGACCCAGGACGCGAACCTGGGTCCTCCAGCGTGGAACGCCAGCGTGTTACCACTCGGCTATCCGGCCACCCGTTAATGCTGGTCAGAAAGACCTTTCTTACTGTCTTCAATCATTTTTATTCGCTGTTCTAAATCAAGGTATTTTACTTTCCATTTATCCCATGGTTTAACATCACACGAGATTACATTAATACAAATTAATACAATTAATACATTTTTTAATACAAACATCCGGATCCGGTGGCTGATTGTTTTCACTTTCCTTGTTTTCCCTATATCACTTCGCCACAGGCATTCAAGTATGATTTTTACCATTTTTAATACGAAATTTAATTATCATATCAAAATAAAAATCTAAGAAACATGCATATTAAAAAGATATTGCATTAAAGTAAAAATGTTGCTATGATTTCGTCATTCCAGCGCTCTATATCATTCTCGTGTATGAATGATGGGAAAAATTCCTACGGTGCAATTTTTTCAATTGCAGTGCAATTGAAATTTAACAAAAAACATACTGATGTAAGCAATAAAAATAGTCAATTAGTAGCGAAGTTAAAAAATTATGGTCGTCATAGACGGTTTCACTTTATGTTTGGACAAGCTGTTTGATCTACTAAAATGATGGTCGTGGTCGCATTATGCGGTGATTGTCTTATGGAGGGTCAAATAGCATTACTTCTATGGGAAAAAATTTGGTTCCCATAAATCGTGGTCGTTATGTCAGATGGTCTTCTTGCACAGGTGGTCATGAACTCAGTTTTCACTGTAGTTAGTTATCTACTGCACCCAACTACATATGCTATTATAACTATTATAATACTATTATAATTTATTATTATTACTACTTATATACTATTACTACAATTACTACTTATATACTATTATAATTTAGAGCACATTTACAGACATGTAACATAGAAAAAGTGAACTTTTTAAATTAATCCATATTATGTACAGAATCATTATATGATATCAAAGTAAAGGTTCAAAATTTCAGCTTCAAACATCAATGCATAGCCTATACCATCCTGGTATCAATTCCTGATACATTCACAAGCCTTAAATTTTTAATGATAATGCTGCACACATTCTTTGTTACAATGACTTCCTGAGAAATGATTGATTTTTCAAACACAAGATCATCTATGAATCTCCAGAAAAAATAATTATAATACTAATTCTGATTATAAATTAATTAATTCTTTCTTAGAAAAAATTTTTGTGCACCATTTGTTTAAATATTAAAAACAATTTACAGCAGAACCATATTCAATTTGTAACAGAACCACAATCAGATGTCACTATTTCTATATTTAAATTCTGTATCAAAACAGCAGGAACAGAAGTTCCTGACTTTATGATTTAATGTGTTCCTGGAGTGTGTTTGTAAAATAAGAACTCGCACATCAAGATTCAATTTCTCATATATATAATGTTAAACTCAAGGATTTCATTCTAAGCAATGAAATTTGACCACATCAAAACTAAGTAAAATACAACAAAATTTATAGTTTATGATTATACAATGATTTGTTTAATTTAAGAAATGAAAGCATAGTCTTTAAAATCAAATAAATTATAATAATAAATAAATTATTTATATCATATAAATGTTAAAGAATTCTTATTGACAGATAAGTAGACAAGCTTTAAATACAGTTGAACTACTATTTTATGCATATTCTAGGAATGCAAGTTATTTACATAATATGATGGTAAAACCAAAGGTGCATACTGCTTTCACTTTTCAGCCACTAATTTGATTTTTCTTATTTCATACAGATAATGGAGATTTTACTCTAAACTTCTAGTAATATATTGTATAGCTACATTCATGATTTAAAATCTTTTTTATAAATGTGTATCATTTATTTTTTGCAATTAATTTTTCATATTTCCAATTTTTCTGGTCGTTCATGTTTGAAAAAAAATTCATAAATCCAGGAAACACTGCAAAGTTCCTGTATATATATGCATAATAGAAAATGACTGATGAATGAACTGATCCAGATGATAGTGAAATATCATCTGTATCAGTTCATATATTTGATCGTTCTTAAGTTTTTTTTTTCTTTTTAAACTAGAATTGACAAGCTGATATTAATTGTGCTAATGATCATTCTATTAGCATTTTATGTAACTATAATTATTATTATGTTATTAAAGTCTAAAATCTAAATGAATGTTTACCATAATTATTTTATTCATTTATTTTATATTTATCATAATGTTATAAAAATTATAAATAAATTTATCATCATTCATTATGTTATATAGATTTTATTTTCCAGATTTAAATTATATAAATAAATAAAACTTTATCTATCATTAACATACTAAAGCACCACTAAGCAGTCCTGATACGATTTTTTAAAAAAATTCTTTAATCTTGAGTAACGTTTTCGGCTACGTACAAAATAACAACTACGTGTTCTAGAACACGTAGTTGTTATTTTGTAGTTGTTCTTATTATTTAGAATGTAGCTTGTGAGTTGAAGATGGCAAGAAATTGCTGAAAACGTTACTCAAGATTAAAGAATTTTTTTAAAAAAACGTATCAGGACTGCTTAGTGGTGCTTTAGTATGTTAATGATTGTTAGCCGAAAAGAGCAGTTATATAAGTAGTTTTTCATTTTTGACAAAACTTTATCTATTTGTTCAATTTCATGTTAAAAATTATATTAAAAAAAATACCAGTAATTTTTAACCAATCTATTTATAAAATTAGCAAATTAAAACATATTATTCATCAAACTAAAAAATAATACTCAAAAGCCCTAGCAGTCAAAAGATTTTAATAATCTTTTGACTGCTAAAGGGCTTTTGAGTATTTGAGTATTATTTTTTAGTTTGGGTTTAGTGTAGTCTTGTTGAACTTTTATTATACTATTCATCAATGTATCTCTATTTAAAGATTAATTAAGGTCAGATATCCTTCAATTAAATAAGGAAATGACAATAGAAGAGTAATTTTATCAAAATGAGGTCAGTGCTCTCTATATAAAATATGAATTAAGTTTATTGCACAATAAATAATTTTTACTCAAATATTATTTTAAATCACATTTAGAACTTGTATTAAATAAAGCTTTTAATTCAATTAAATAGTCTAACTGTTCTTACCAAAATATATCTTTTTAAACATAAAAAGTAATTTATTAAAGTTATATAATTTTTTTATCTTTCCAAGATTATTAGAAAAGATCAAATCTAATTATTCCAATAATATTTATCAATAATACATCAATAATAAAATTACTACATAATATCTCTTTGGAAATATTATTGAAAGAAAACTATATTAAATTAAAAAAAAATTAAATTACAATTATAATCATCATCAGGGTATTCACTAATAGAACTGCTTAGTTTTGATGTGATTATGTATTGGTATATTGACTAATAGAAACATCACAAAAAAATTTAAAAACCAATATGTTTCAGTATGCTGTTAACCTTTGACAATTTTCCTTTGAAAATGAAAAATTATTAAAGGTTGAGAAAATAGTTTCAGAACTTTCCAAAGAAAAGCCAAGATGAGATGCAAAAAATCTATCAAGTATGTACTATAGAAACATAGCTAACTCATTATACAGTGGGTGATCGGTTAACGACCATAATCCGTTCCAAGACATGTTCATTATACGAATTATTCGTTAGCCAATCGATTTACCATAGTTTTTTATGAGAATTTGATTAATTTGTTCCGGAGACCCAAAAAACATAAATAAAAAATTATATAATTTCTTACTACGTTTATTTATATGTAATAACAATAATATATACATACATATTTTTGCATTTTCATCTATATGTTTATTTTCCGATAAAGTATCTGGTCCAATATTAATTGCTTTTCTCTCTCCTTCAGGATTTTTTGGAAGTGATTAATAGCATTGTCGTGGTAGAGATCCCCAAGCCTATTGACCTCAACCTGGTATGGGTGTCATTCTAACACCAAAAAATTCTAAAATCTCTCTCTAACCTTCTTTAGTAAATCTTTGATTTGTTTTACGTTGTGTCCGAGATCATTTTAATTGGGAAAATCTACTATTCTTCCATCCTTACCCATAAGTCCACGAACATGCTAGGCCTAAGCCTGTCATTCCATTAGATTAGTTAAGCTGAAATATCCTCTGGAATATTTTAACTGGCGAGTGGCCACTTACAGCAGCCATCATCACAGACTGACCAACACCCATGATGGGGTCAACTGGAAGATTGTAGGATGGGTTTCAATGGGCCAGGCCCAGATCCCTCCTGAAAAATTGGAATGAGACTCCCAGATCCTCTAGAATGGTAAGCCACAGCTTTACCACGCAGCCATCTGTCAGTCACGAATCCCCCAGTTTGTTCTGTGAGGCATTCATTATCCGAACATGTGTTCATTAACTGAACATAAAAATCTTTCAAAAAAGTGTTTGTTAACCGATCACTCACTGTATATGTTATGGTAAAAGTGATTAATTGGTGATTATGCATTTCATAAATGTAAGAAAACAAAATAATAATTTTAAAATTTTAAAATAATTATAGCCATAATTTAAATCTGTAAAATATTTTTTGAACTGAAATAAAAATAAACAGCATTAGGAGAAAAAATTTTATTACAAAAATGTTTTAGAGTAGGTATGTTTTTGTAATCAAATTCTCTCTCAGTGTTGTTTATTTTTATTTTAGTTCTACATCAGGAAATAAAATATGTATTCTTTACATTATAAGTCTGGTGCAATTTCCCAATTTATATTGTTTATTTACTTTTTGATTAAAAATCTATAATCAATTATGACAACAAATGTTTCTATTTAAAATAGAAAATCTGAATAAAATAACTTTATTAAATATTGCTTTAGGGTTTTAATATATTGCATTTATTAAATACCAGCCAAACAATTTAATACTATCTAAGCAGACTTCAAACTTGATGTTTTAACAAAATAAAATTTAATTAATGCAATATTTTTAAATATTTATTAATATTTAAAGTAAATCAACAGAATACATATTTTTCTTAGTCAGAGAATTTGACACATCATGCAATCTATCAATTAAATTATAAAATTTTTGTAATATCTAAAATTATTCAATATTTTTTGGAATGTTTAACCTAAAAAGTAAAGCCTAGGTATTTAAGTTTGACATCAGAGAGAATTATGCAAACTTAGTTTTACTATTGCTTTTATTGTTAAGATTACTTGATACAAACAAACAAAAAATAATAATAAATAAACTGGAGAATATTGATATTCACCAGTTTATGTAAATAATTGGGATTAACATTTCTTGAATAACCTAAATTTTGTATGCAATTTTTTAATTGCATACAAAATTTAGATTAATTTTGTAATAATTTTTTAACAAATAGTCTGAATCAAAAAATTTTATGGGCTAGATAGAATATGGTGATTGCACCTTTATGATGCCATAAAAGAAAAGGCATTGATTGAAAAGGAGACAATACTACATAGAATAACATTTTACTATTAATATGATATTTAAGATCA
Organism: Olivierus martensii; assembly: GCA_000484575.1. NCBI lineage: Eukaryota > Metazoa > Arthropoda > Arachnida > Scorpiones > Buthidae > Olivierus > Olivierus martensii. The sequence continues at coordinate 36,554 of AYEL01066158.1, forward strand.
ACAAACAATATATATAATATAAATAAACCAAGTAATTTGAAATTTTAATTATTGTAAACAAGATATTTTTAATTTGCAAAAACAGTATGCATTTATATACTATATTGTAAAATAAAAATTACAATACAGAAGCTGGTTAAAATAAAACAGAATATATTTTACTACTATTTGAAAAGATTGAAATAATGATTTAATAAAAGATTTTTTTAAAAAAGAAACTAAAATATAAAATTCAAATCAATAAATTAATATATTTTTGTGTATTCTTTTCAGTATTGTGTAATATGATCATTATGTATCAGAACACACTAAAAACTAAAGCTATCTGACTCTTATCTAGTTGTTGATGTTATATAATTTAGCAAAATAGCTTACATGGCAAGAAGTGGCTACAAAATATTACAATATAAAACAAATTTATGCATTAAAAAAAAAAAAACAAAAAAAATAATAATATGCAATTCACAATTTTATTGTTATTCTTTAATTTGAAATTAACTATGAAATGTAATGTGCAATAATTAGCAGACATATATTATTAAGAATTATATTTAAATTGACACACTTACTATTAATAATTTATTTAATTTTTTTATAAACATTAATTTTTCATAAGTATAGTGTAGTATTAAAAATACTAATTTCATCAATTATTACAAAAAACAAACATTTAAAATTGGATACTGACGATGAATCAAAATGATATGGGAATATATTTATAATAGATAATCATTTCATTTAAATATCAAAATAATATTTGCATTTTTCGATGTTTTAATGATTAACAAAAATCACTTTAGATAGTTATCTACACATGGGATTTAAATGACTGATCTAAACATTTAATTGTAATTCCTCAATGTACTGCTTAACTGAATAAAATTCTCAATAACTTGGAAACTTCTCCATCGTATAATTTAATTTCATCCGATTTTAAATTAAGATTCAATCTATTTTAATCTTTTACAGATGATGTAAAAATCCATAGAAACTTCTTAAATTAGATTTGTTTTTATTAAAATATCGTTAGGCCTACACATGAATTTTCATTTTCCTTATTTTCTTTTAAAAACTTTGCTTATTACGATACAGTAAGCAAATTTATGCTCACCTATTTTTTTATCTACAAGGTAAATTTTGAATTCAAACTTTTATTAGAAAGTTTTTCGTAATAAATTTAATACCAAATCCATGAGTCCAAAAGTTCGTCCGCCATCTTGCTCTCCAATCACCTGGCTCCCCACTGAAAAAAACGAACTAATTTAAACATTATTAATTAATTTAAGTAAATTAATTTTGTTAGTTTTAGTATAAAAGTAATAATATTAATTAAAATCTGTTTGGTTGTAACTATTAAAATTTTAATTTAGTAATAACTTACATAAATTTTACAGACACTAGAGGGCATTTGCTATTTGCATGAGAATTATTACAGTATTGATTTTTGTAGTTTTTCAGTTTTCAAAAATAACTAAAATTTATTAGGCAATAAGTAAATTACTGCATTAAATTTTATTATTGGATATCTAAAATGCTTTCATCGTAACTTAACTTGTGCTTAAAACAATAATCTTATCCGGATACAGATTACAGTATTTTTAAGTACACTTTAAGTTATTCAAAATTTTCGATTTTTAAGAAAAGAATTCATTAAATTAATTCAATAATATGTAAAAATCTTAATTATGTAATTTATTTATTTTATATGGTTAAAAAAAATTCAGTTTCAAAGTTATAGAATGTTTAAAATCTCAGAGAGCCGCCATCTTATAACGGGATCACTTAGCATCCTCAAAATTAATAAACATACAGTATAACTTAGATAATAAAGAATGAATCTTTAAAATTTGAATTCATATGAGCTGTGAAGTAGCCTAACTAACCATCCTTCAAAATTTAAACTTCTACAATGTTTGATTCGTGAGAGATATCTTGACAACAAATTAAAAAAAAAATTTCATATCACTTAATGTAACATAACTATGGTGATATAGTAGTTTTATGAGAATTAATATAAAATATTATAGATGATTAGAGAGCTTCTCTAAATATTGTCGTTTAATCGAAAACTTTATAATAAATTTATTAATCAATATTAATTACCGTATTTGTCGCGCTTCCGCATAGAAGACATACCATAATTTTAAAATAGTAAATTTAAGAGGAAAATTATTATTGTTAACACAATAGCAAATAAAACCCAAAAACCAATAAAAAAAAGTATAGTATGTGATTGTTATTATTATTATTTTAAAATTATTCAACATCAGATTTACTAATTGCATAATCAACTTTATCTTCCACATAATTATCGATTAGTGCTTAAATGCGGTAATAATTGAAAAGTGAACTGATTATTCATTGCAATATCTATACAGGCGGTCCTCGACTTTCGCACAATTCGCTATTTCGTAGGCTACATATTTAAAAGTTAAATTTTTATTGATATGTCCCAAAACTGCGCGTATTTCCTTGTAGCCACTCTCCCCTCTCTTGTTACGTTGTGTGTTGTCAGTTTATCTGTTTTGATGTAAAATAAATATTTTAAAAACACTTTTCTGTTTTTTTTTACATTGCTTTACTTTCATACACATTCCAGAAACCAATTAAGTACGAAAGTCGAGGACCGCCTGTATTTTATTAAATACAGTGCTTATAAATTATGAAAGAAGGATTGCAATAATTTTTGTAGGAAAAAGAGCGCTGCTACATAAAGTTCAGAAAACCTGTAATTATTATTTAAAACAAAATGCTCGTTTTAATTAATTAATTTTTTTTGAAACTAAACAGTTATTCGTAAATAGACTTGATATTTGATATTTTTATATCAAATATTAAAAAGTTTTAATAAATTGTTTCTCCTTCAGGCTAAATATGCAAACACTGATTAAAATAAAAAATGATTTAGTGTAATGGGAAGTTTTCGCGCGTCAAATATATAATCTAGCTTAAATTTTCTAACCTTAAATCATCTGAATAATAATTGAATTGAATAAGAATGCATGCATAAATACCTAAATAACACAGTGGTACCTTGGTAACGACGGACTCGGATAGTGACCCACTTAGTTAACAACGAGTTGCTGAAGAAAAAATGTCTTGGTTAACGACTCCTGATTATGTGAACTTCCGACAAAATAGAGCTTTTTTCTATATTGCTCTAGTTTAGTACATTTCAACTTTCGTACACATTACAGGAACTAATTAAGTACGAAAGTCGAGAACTGCCTGTATAATGACATAAATTTTCTGTTAAATACAATTTTTCGTTTGCCAGCTTCTTGGTTTTATGCTGACTTTCCGCTTATAAGATGCAAGATAATTTTTTAAGATATTTTTATAAGGAAAAAAATGCATCTTATATAAGCCGATAAATATAACAATTTTATTTTGAAAAATATAAAATTGTGTTGATTTAAAACAACACCACATATTAATATGCCATGTGAAGACTAATAATTAAAGTTAAAATTGTTTCCTTTGCACAAGCAACATTTCTAAATGTTTTAATTAATTTTTCAATAAATTTTTCGAAAAGTAAAAGAAAATGTATATTGACTTTTATGTATATACAGTATATGTTTTCTTAGAACAATAATTAATTATTGTTACATTCTTCAAGCAATTTCCAAAATGAGTTTCCTTCATAAAATAAAAAGAAGTGAAAATAATCATTACCAAAGACGTAAGATGGAAGAGACTATAAATCACATAATAAATGGATTGTAAAAATGTAAAGTACCTATGGAGATGGCTTAGCAATTTATGTAAAAGTTATATAAAAACTAATGACAAAATTTCATATCACAATAGCTTTAATACTAAAAATGCTTTTCTCTTTAACTGGATTGTTTTCGTTATTGAAAGAATATTATGGAAAGAAAGAGTTATATATGAAAAAAGATAATAACTGTTGGACTGAAGTTTGAAATAATTGGAAACCTGAAATATAGAATACAGAAAAAAAAAAAAACATGAATGTCTTGTCTGATAAACAATTTAATAAACTTCACAATATACTGAAACATTGTTTGCATGAAATTTTAATTCAGAAACCTTTGTTTTTAAGCTAACGATGAAATCATCCTTGAAATAATTGCTGGAACTTGTCCTGATGTAATTCTGTATTTACTATTCATTGTTTCTGGTTTCTAATGACTTTTGTTTTCTTTAACTGTTTTATATGTGATCATTAATTCTTTGTATGCTTTCTTTTCTGTATAATTTTATTATTCTATTTGTTTTTTTTGTATATATTGTATTTTTTATTATTATTTTCAATAAAAGATTTCTTTAATCTCGAAAAGAGAGGGGTAATGAAATAAAACACTGAGTTATAAGAAAAAGATTGTTGTGTTCTTTACAGAACCATCTTAATTATCCAAGTTCGTTAAAAACAAGATATAACGAAAGCATAGAAAATATTTCATCATCATCATAATCAGGTAAGATGAATCACAATGAATTTTTCTCATTTGGTTCAAATATATGATCGCTTCTACATAAATAGCCTTTCTGAGTAGATCAATTACATTTAATCTTTGTGATTCATAAAATTTCTCTAATTATTCATAAGTTGAAATAAACTCTTTTTAACGTCATTTACTGACAATGGCATGCTTAGAATGCGGAAAATCAGCTCATAGACTAAGAAATGAAGAAAGATTGCGTAAGCAACTTGATACAATATAAATTACTAACAATCATGGAGAATGAGATTATTTTCTCTGAACAAAGAGGAAATGTCTATCATTACGTCTTCTTCCACAAGGATATAGGATGCCTATCTGCAGACACAAGACAAATTTAGAAAATTAAATAATTATGAGTTGTTCAGGACAACAGTGTAGATATGGAGGATAAGGTTTAACGATAGGGGCAGATTTTTCCTGAAAAAATCTGGACATATGATACCTGAGAATTAAACTCAGATTCAACAAGGTAGAAGTATAACACACTTCCAAGCGGCATTCTGTCTGACAATCTGGGATATTGAATATATGGATTCATATACAAATAATTTATGCTTAAACATAGACATATATGGATATGTATGAAGATAGCTATAAATAATTATATATAAAACGAATATAAAGACAGTTTCTTCATCAGAATAAATAATATTCATACAAAAAAAATTGTATAAGTACTGTATCATGGAAAAATTGAGGAATTATTAAAACTATATTTAATACGATGTTTTCTTTTATGAAACTATATTTATTATATGATATACGGTATATCCGAAGTTGGCCATTTACATTGATTGACTGGGTATAAGGTAAAAGAATAAGCATTACTATTTTATTCCTTTCTTATGTTCAATCAATGGTAAATTATATTAAAATTTTAAATGAGTTTGGACTAAATTCTCTATTATCAGTTCAGTCCAAAGTCGTTTAAAATATAAGTATGTGAATTATATTTGACAAATTTTGTCTTTCCCTGGAAAGAATGTGCATCTCTCGAAACTTTCCTGCAAATATCTGTCTTATTGCAGCGAAGCCACATTGAAGGCGCAGCGCATTTTAGGATTGGTTAAAAAATACTGTTTGCTCAATTATTTCTCGTTCAGACGTTGTCTGAGTTTCTCAATCTTAATAGTATAGATTAAAACTTTGCTTGAAACGTGAGTTACTTACAAATTACTACAATTTGGCTAGTTGGCCGTTAGAGGGATCATATGCTGTTTCGATTTCGATTTGAAATTAAGTTAATTGTCAACCATTGAGTATTTTGTGTTCCAAACGTTCGGTTCTTGGATAAAAAAATAAGATTTTTTCCTTCAATAAAGAGCGTGAAATAAATTTTTTTCATTCATAAATTATTTTTTGATATGTGTTAAGAAACGATTGTTTGGCTGCGGGCTACATTACAGATTTTGTAAAGCGAGCAGATAATACATAAACTTTAAATGTATAAAAAAGTTCAGAAAGTGAATTTTATATAGTTAAAGAAAAAATCTTTCTCGTTTTAACGAAATAGTAGTAAGGAAGATATAATTATTAAATGAATGTTATATAGGCTGTATAAAATTAAAGTTATTTACTTTTGATTGGGTTTAGAACGTATCTCTCCTTTTTGTATTGGCTCTGGGTCTCATATAACTTGGTTTGTTTTCTTAGGATCTTACGTATATATATTTTCTCTTTCTTTATGTTTCGTGTTATTAATATTCTTAATAAAAATTAAGTTTTTTATGTAGAATTAAAGAAAGTTATTTGTTTTTAATTGGTTGAAACGTAACTCCTTTCGTATTGGCTCCAGGTCTCATGTAACACAGTTTCACACAACACGGTGTTTTTTTAGGAACCTATATACCGTGTTATACGAGGGATACCTGTATTCAAGAAGTTAAACCGGGTATATCTAAAACAGTTTCAAAATGGAGAACATTCATATTCCTTATAAAATTATAGAATTATTTGATAGGTTCTTATAACATTCGACTTATAGATTATGCCACTGAGGATGATTTTGATGATATATTTTTAGTCCGCATATTTAATCATTCTAAAATAAAGAACATTTTATAATTCTTTCCAATACCACTGCATTTGTTTTACTTAAAATGTGGTATATATATATATATATATACATAATTCTATGCATATTCTGTTTATTTTTTTTGATTGCTTAGATGTCTTAGAACAACCAGATATTTATATTTATAGAAACTGCAATAACTAATAATCTACACTAATTTGTATGCTTTAATGTTTTAATTTTGAACATTCTTGTATTTTTTTTCTTTTTCGTTGTTTAGATAATTGTAATTATTACCAATACTAATTTATTTCTGGCATGAAATATATTAATATATAGATTAAAAATATATAAAATAACAACAAAAGATGTAGAGGTAATCATTTAAAATAAGATAAACAGTTCATTATCATAGAAATTAATTAAATTAATTTTTATGATAATGAACTGATATAATTAAATTAATTTCTATGATCTATAGTAGTATCTAAAATTCTAAAAATAAAATTTAGAAAAGTTAATGTTGTAAAGAATAAATAAATTTACTTTAACTATCAATCAAAAATCGTAAACATCATAAAAAAAAAAATATATATTTTTGTCAAGTCTTTTAATTAGTTTTAAGAAATAAAGATAACAAATAATACAGTCCTGAAAACAATTAATTAATCGGCTTGTTTCCCAATCATATAAAGAAAAGAGAAATAAAAAATACGGAAATACTCAAAGGAAACTATTTCCGTGAAAAAAAAAATTTAATTGTCGCTTACATAACTGTATTAGTATAAAAAATAATTTTCTTATGTAGACTACGATTTCTTATTACTTTTACCTTCGGTCATGACCGCAATTCTTACACATACTGGAAAAAAAAATTATATAAAGGAATTATTATTCCTAATGATTGGGATAAAATCAAATCATGAATTTTTTACATCAAAATAACGAAAATTTTCTTATAAATATAGGTCCAGAAACCCGCATTTAAGAAAAAAAAATGCACATTTTTATAATAGTAAATCGTAAAGAAAATATTAGATATATATTTAATTAACAAAATAAAATTTAAAAACACCAAACATTATAGTCTAAAATGATAAAACATAAGAAAATGTCAATTTTGTTTTTAAATTTTACTTTATTAATTAAACACGTTTTTGTTTTGGAAAAGTATTACTATAAAAATGTGCATATTTCTCTTAAATGTGGTATTTGAGTCTATGTTTATAAGAAATTTATTATTTTGATATAAGAAATTCATGGTTTGATTTTGTCCCAACTATTAGATAACATCCTGCATACACAGTGCTTTTTAGAGAAAATGCGAGGTCCAGGACAACTAATATTTTTTGAGGCCCTTCAAAGTTTAAAATAAAAGAATAGTTTTAACTGTGGACAAGAAAATAAAAACAATGATATTTAATATTTATTCAATTATAACATTTATTTATTTCATAGAAGCTTGCTTACATTTAAAATGACAAAAATTGACAAATATGGAGTGGTAAAAAGCTCCTAAAATCATGAGGCCCGAGGCAGCCACCTTTCTTGTCCACCTTTGATTGGCACTGTGTATACATATATATTTTTTTCTTCTTCTCAGCTCTTATGATCTTATAAAATCCTTAGCGGCAACACATTCTTCCTCTATTAAGTGAGAGCTTTCAAGTACTACAATGAGGACGGTTTTGAAAAACTTTATTGATATAAAATTTTTCAAGTTCCAATTGTACTTTCATATTTTCCGGGGTCTTAATCCTGTTGATTTACTTGGTATATTTGTTTTTCCTCATTCATTCTTTCCAGATGCCCAAATCACCTTAATCTAGTTACTTTAATTGATAAACTATATTATCGTCTTATTCTGTATGCATTATAGAATACTTCAGCTTATGTATAAAGATAACAGTCCATTTATATTTAATACAATTGCAAAAATATTTTTGCAGCTTTTTTTTAATGTTTAGTAACTGTAATCATAAAAAAAAACTTTTAATCAGTATTATTAGTTTATGCAATGTTTAAAATTCTTTAATTTCAAATTATTTTATAAATTTTATTGCTTAAAAAGTAATCATAAATTAGCTAGTTCTGCTGTCTATAAGAAATACAAGGAATCCACAAAACACTAAGCAATAAAAACAAAAAATTTATTATTATTTATTCAATATATGTACTAGTTCATTTATTGAATAATTAATAATAAATTTGTTATTTTTCCTGCTTAAAGTGCTTTGTGGATTCCTTGTACTTAAAAAGTATTTTGCTAATTAAAATTTATATTACTGTAATACATACATATATATTATTAAATAGCTAATTTTTTTCTTTTTGTGACAATTTTTATAATGAAAAAACTGGATAATTTTTAAATATACTATATATTGTTGAAATTATTTTAATTGTATAAGTTAAGGTGTAAAAAAATACAAGTGAAAAGTACAAAATATTGTTAAAATGAATTTTATTAAATCAAGCAGTTACAAAATGTATAAAAGTAATGTTTTATATAAAAAATGATAAAGATTGATATTTTTAGAAAATATATATCTATTATAGGAAATAATATCAAGCCACTATCTTGTTTCAGATTACAGTATTATTCTTGAGCATATTTTAAAAAATTCTAGAATGATTTCTAATAGAAAAATAATTCATATTTAAATATATGTATTGCAGTTTTATAAATACTGATACAGAGCTTCAATTCAAGAAATTCTTCTATTACAACAACAATAACAAAAGTACAGCAGAAGTTATGAATATTTTTCTTCCATTATTAGTTATTTCCAGTTTGATCCTAAATTAACAACTTGTCAAACAATTAGCATCTTGTTTAAAAAATTTGTTAAAACAATAATTTGACTAATTCAATTCTTCTATATTCAAAATACTGTAACATGAAAAAATACACCAACATTCTACAATCTACATACTAAATATATCTTAATTAGAAAATATAACTTTTATTGAACAATTATATAATTTAAATTAGTAAGAATCTACTTTACTAGCTGCATGGCAATATCATTGTACCTTGATACGAAATTAAGATATATATATGTATAATCACAAAAAAGTTTTATTTTAATTATTAAGATAATTGAATTCAGATCTCAAAATATGAATGCTGTATAATTAGAAAAAGACATTATCATATTTTGAGTCTGTAATATATAGCCATTATGTAGCAAGTAAAGCAGAATCATGTACTTCAGTTTCATTTGATAAAATTTAATCATATTTTTTTATTTTTCTTCTTCTCAAGTTATACATATTAAATCATTTTCAATAATCTAATTACAATGTTTATACTTTTTATTCAATGGCTTCAAAGTGTATCTGTGCTATGATATCATATATACATATATGAATAATTTATAGAATCACTTCCATAAACAATTCTTTTTTTTTTTTAATATATTGTCAATGATATAAGTTTTTATGAAAAATAACTTTGTCAAAGAATCAAGTTAAACATAAATAAAATTATGAGACTTGGATATATTATAAAGCATTAATATAAATTAATAATAATATGAACTACACCTGTTAAACAAATATATCTACTGTACTTTTGAGTAACATTTTAAATAGTTATTAGCAAGTTTTGAACAATTTATGTTTATGTACAAAAGTGGACACAGTGCATAAACATTAAGTTTTGATTAAAATGCAAAAAATGAATGATATTTAGCTAACAAAAATTTCTAAATTAGAACTACATAAGTTCACAAAAAATACTATAATTTCTTAAGATTTTTGAATGAAATAATTTGCATTGATCATATATATATTTACATACAGTAAAAATTAAATTGAGGCAGCTGGGATTATTTATAAGTATTTCACCAAACTAGGCTAACTTTGCCTTGTTTTGAGTCCCAAGAAATTAATACAGTATTCTTAATTAATATTTAATTATGAAATAACTCAAAATTTATTAAATATTTATTATGTATATACTGTACAAAATAATGTCATTTTGTATATTTTCAGCAGAATATAATTTCTGCTCTATATTTAAAAATTTGATTAAATGATAATAATACAGTACATATGGAATAGAGTTTATTTTATAAAATGTTTAAACATATTAATGTAAAATAAACAATATACAATAATTTTATAATGATTGTGGAATTACAGTTAGGATGATTTACTTATAAATTAAAAAAAAATCCATATTTTAATTATGTACTTTAACTATCTATAATTACAGTTAAACTTTAATATTTTGTAATCATCAAAAAAAAAAATAACATAATAATTAAGTTATCTAAGGAAATAATTTGGTTTCCTATTAAGTTGTGTATAATAAAAATAAAAATAGTATAATTAAGCATACATATATACAGTATATATTTCCTGATGTATTATTTATGTAAAAAAAATCTGTAAATAAAGTATGATTGTTATTAAATATTTAGTTTGATATAACATTATGTAATTTCTAAATAATTCTTTAATGAAAATTTATTTTTGAATTATTATTTAAATTATTTCCAATACAAAAGTTTCAGCTTATTTTGTTAGAGCTATATTTATTTGTTATACAGATTACCATAAACCACTATTAATTTAAAAACAAGGCTGATATTCTGAACACCATATTTACATTATGATAATTTCTGATGCTGCATCTATTATCAGAAATTTTCCACTTTTATAATTTTTTGATGCAATGTATAATTTTGTATTTGCAATGTGACTTTTGTGATGTAAAATTTCTTTGCAAAGTCAATGTTTGTTGAATATTTTCATTTTAGTTTAAACAAAATTAATTAATTGTCAATGTAGTGTAACGTTTAAAACTATTATTCTGAACGATGTATGGTATAACTATAGCAAGTGCTATCAATGTTACTCCCAGTGTATTAACAATAATTCCTTCTTCTGGAAAATGCTTGTAATCTCTGAAAATAGAAACAGAAAACATTTGATTAAACAGAATTCAATAATAATTTTAAAAATTTTTATTCAATATTTAAAAATAAGACATAGGATTAAAATTTTAATATTCTAGAGCATACATTATACAAGGAAGCTTCAACTTATGACAGGAATGTGTTCAAAAAATTTCAATCATAATTCAACTCTATCATAAATCAGAACATTTTCCAATAGGTACAATGCTATAAATGGAGGTTTGATCTTCAACTACTAAAACTCAAAATTTTCAATAAATTTTAAAAATACAGTACTGTAATTTTGAATAAATTGGTTATTCTTTACAATGAAGGAAATTTATATCTCATCCCTGATTGACATGAGAAGTTGTCTCACAAAATAACTCTTTAGTTAAATTTTATGATGTCAAATGGTGAATATATTTATTCCTACTCATAGAGAAGATGATTGAATTTTATTTTTCTTCCCTTTACTTAAAAATGAGATCACCAGGGATGAATAGATGGATGAAAATAATATGAATTAATATATAATATATTCAATAAGGCCCAGAATATATGATAATTAAATAATACAGATATAAGATGCAAAATTCTGAATCATTTTTTTATAGAATTAGCCCACAGAAAAGCTATAGCTTTTATGAAAATTAGACTTAAAATTTTATGATATTTTATTCCATTTTATGAATTTCATTATTTAAAAGTATTTATTCATGATCTAAGATTTCAGTTTATATAAATTGATGTAGTAAACAATTCAAATTTGACATTTATTAGTAATGCTATTATTTTCTTTTCATTCTAAAAATATAATGCATATTTATTATAAAACTAGTTAATCAATTTTTCTGTATATGGAGATAAACTCAAACTCATTATTGTTATTAAAATATAGAGAGAGAAATAGGAAAGCTCTGTGTGTCTTTATATAATATAGATATTTAACAAATATTTATATTCTTCTGTATTACTGTAATAATAAATACTAAGCCAAGCAGTTCCAACAAGAACTAAAATTGCTTACGTTCCAAATGTATCATTTATTTTTCATTTTTTAAGCATTTGGAATCCATTGGTTTCGTATGTCCAATTCTAACATTAATTTAACCGGCATAGATGTCATGATGATGGCATCACACACTGTTATATCATCATCACAATGTCATAAATTATCAATGTTTCATGATACCATCCACTGTTACATTATGTTGATGTCATTATGATAGATATTGATAATAAATGATGCTTTGTTAAGAAATCAGATAAACCATATTTGCCCCTATACTACTAACATTTAGCACTATCTATCGGCAATAATATAAACTGAAATTGCAATAAAAATGAAATTATATGCTGTAGGATTAAGCAATCCTATAAGATTAAAGGATGCAATGTAGAGGTATCCTTTAATGGCAGATCACTATTGAATTTCATGAAAATCTATTAATTAGTTCAAAAGTTATTAGTGGGGACACAGACTAATAAATAGATAAACATAAATTTAACAGATAAATTTCTCATTTATGAATATATATATGTATTCATAAATGGGAAATTTATCTGTATAGGTGCTCACTTTTATCAATCAATATATATATATATACATATATATTGATAAAAGTGAGCATAACTACTATCAATATTTTCTCTGATTGATGGAATGATATTGATAACAAATTTTTTGCTTTCTACTAAAATTCAACAGTTTTAAGTTTTTAAAAATTTTCACTTTTAAATTGTGTGTTATTTTCATACTGATAAATTCTTAAATTAGAATTCTATATTGTTAATATTTCATTTGATTCTTAATATTGTTACATCATTTCATCTTTGGAATCTTTACCAGCCAATATATTTTAACTTATTATTTGAAGCTCTTAGAAATTCAAAATTGATAAACTTCAAAGTAAATTAAGTCTACATGCATTTATTTAGAGTGTACTATACTTCTTTTTAATTAAAATCAATATATTGTTTTTTTAAGAATTTTTAGTAATCTCCAATAGTTGTTTAAAATGTATGTTATAAGTTCTATACTAAATCTGCAAAAGAATTATTCACTTTCAATTAATAATATATAATAAATTAAAAACGTATAATTTAAATAAGCCAAATTTAACATTAGATATCCCCTGAATTACACAAAAGATTGGTTCATCAGAATACTGTGTAAATTGAAATCATGGCTTTTTACATAAAAAACTGTGTAAATAAAGAAAAAATTAAAATGCAAAAATTAGATGCATAATTTAATAAGTTATTTAATTAAACTGATTTATTTTAAACGTAAAATAAAAATAAAATACAACTGAAAAACCATTAAATTTGAAGTTTTTAAAAATTTTCAATTAGAAAAAGCATTACAATGTGTACTTTTCTGCTGCTAAACATTTACTGTGCTAATTAATATGAAAGCTTTTTGTGTACAAAAAAAGGAAATTCCCTTTTTTAAGTTTAATGCCAGTGTGAGGTCCCGGAGACCCCCTTTTTTCTTTTATATTAAATCGAACGATCTTAATTTATCAATAATTCAAAATTCATCTAAAATTTAATAATTAATTCTCGTCACATTTGGCAAAGTTTTACGATGGGAATAGAGTCAGAACAGTTAACATAAACAACGGACGAAAAAACCGATAAAGATCTCTCTTTTCCAACTTGTTCCTGTTTAAATCTGAATCATTGATAACGTGTTAAGTCACCAACGACGGCTATTCTATAAAAGGATCATAGTTCTTTTTGCAGTTGTTCCTGGTGACTGCTCCTGGCTGTGATCCTGACGATTCACAATGAATCTTAAGTTCCCAGTCACTGGTGATGAACCTGATAGTTCCCGGCTAATATATATGACGCTGTAGTCAGCGCTGGGTTCCTGTCGGTCCTGTCCAGAGGATGGATGTGACATCAACGTATCCAAGTCGACGATAGCACACAGAATAAGAAACATAGAAGAAGAATATAGAAGATAGATGATAAGTTAAATACCTATATATCAACGGAAGAAGAGTATGGTACAATCAACAGAGTTCCCGCTAACTGGGTGGAAGAAGGAACTTATTACTCATATCATCCTGGCTGGAGGAAGTCATGGTACAATCAACAGAGTTCCTGCTAACCAGGTGGAAGAAGGAACTTATTACTCATATCATCCTGGCTGGAGGAAGTCATCTTTACAATAAAGAGACTGTAGTATTATCATTCATTCATTCAAACTTGACTGCTGAAGATAAAGAAGAAAACTTCAGATATTACAACGTTATTACGACAGGTATGACTATTCCCCAGGTATATCTTAGTTCACATCATTCGGCTCTCTTTCGATCTTTTACTTAATTCAATCGTTTGCATCTCTACTCGATATCTGTACTTGACTTCTATTTGTACTATCTCTATTTATTATATGTTAATCTCTTATTTTGTTATTAAATAAACTTGCTTTTTGCTTTTGTTAACAAGGAGTCAGTCAGTCTTTTGAACCTGGAATTCTGTGCCACTTAACCAAGCGACCTTATTCTAAAATCAGCCTATATCTTTCATCATTCCGACATGTTGTGTTGGAGAATCATATTAAACTTCTCCTGGTGTCAGGACCTGATGTAATCATCGGCCAATCCATTGCAGATTCTTACACCAGTATTAATAAATGAATGGTACTAAAAAATGACTGTGCAAATATGTGTGCAGCTTAAATTTTTCTCTCTCCCAAACGACTCTAATCACCTCCTGCTATTCACTGATGGCTCTAAATCTGGAACCAAAGTAGGAGTGGCAGCAATTTTTAAGTTTTTATTTTTGAAAATCTATTATTTTGAAAACTGTGTAAAAGTAAAATCATGTAAAAAAGTATCGTGTAAATTGGGAGATAGGTGTATATTTAATTTATTGTCTTATAAACTTCACCATAACAACGATGTATTCTTTTTTCGAACGTTTAATTTGAATAGTTCCTGAGGATGGCTTCAAGGCCGAAAATGTTAGTGCAGAGTACTTGAATAAAGTATTTATTTACACTGCTGTTTAGTGCTGAACTTATCTATTATATATTATAAGTATTTATGCAGTTTTTATGTTAATTAAGTATTATAAACTTCAATTAAATTAAAATTTCACCATGAAATGTATATAGAGATAGTTTATGTTGATTAAACTTCTATATACTATTACTTTTATTATGAAAATTATTCAAATAATTATAATGCATAATTCTCTTCTGGTTATTCTGTATTTAAAAATAGAATTTTGCTATTTTCATTGTTAATTATTATAATCTTGATTTATAAAAATTTAGCTTTAAAATGGAATCATTACAATTAAATTTATTTAAATTATATAAATATAGGTAATAAATATTAAGTTATGTTATATAAATTTTTAAAAATTCTTACAGTATTTTTCTTGAAGTTTGTGTAAGTCCAGTAACACAAGAAGCAATGGCTAAACTGAAAACTATCAATCCAAATGTGATATGAGTTGGCAGCATACGCTGTCGGAATTTAGCAGTTGCAGTTTCACAGCATAGGAAAACAAGAAATGTGACAAATCCAAAGAGTAGCTGGAATATATTTTTTATAAAATTAATAATAGTAAAAATTAACTTCTATTTATTATTTACAATTATAAATCATCTAATTATTTAAAAAACCATTTGATTTGTTATTCTTTCTTACTTATTAATAAATACTACAGACAATATTTGCCTTATGTAGATTCATATTTACATAGTAATTATTTGACTTATAAAATAAAAATCTACTGATTGAAATGGAAAAAGCTATAATGCAAAGATACAAGAAATTGATGTCATGCAATTGTATTTTCATGCATTTTTTTTTCTTGATTTTATCATTTAGCATATGTGCATGTATTTTATGTGCTTATTAGGTTAGTTTCAGCTAATGAACTGGATTTGGATTTCTGAAAAACTGAAAGTATGGGGCTCAGAACTGAATTCGATCAGCCAAGATGATAAGCAATTACTTTACTATACAGTAATCCAGCCAACTTATGTGTTTATTCTTTAATATAACTATTTTTATTGTTATGTTTTTGTGATACACTAATATTGTGTATGGTATGCTCTAATATATACAGTCAAACCCCGATTAGACATTCCCCGTTAAACTGCCACCCTCACTGATTACTAAGAAGTTTGGTGGAACAGATCTTCCCTATGTTAATGGAATAGACAAACCCTGATAAGACATCATCCACTAGTAGAAATGTCTAAACAAATATTCCTTTTGGTATTGTATTTGTCCTCGTTAATCCTTAATCCACCAGAGGCATATAAGGTGACTTACATTCCGAAGTTCATCAGTACTGTATATACAATATTAAAAGCTCTCTGGATTCATTTGTAACCAGCGAGTGGGAGAGATGAAGTTAATGGCTAATCATGTGTCTCTTTAAGCCTGGTTCAAACTTAGATTGTAGAAAATTTAAGATCCTAAGAACTAGATCATTTCCATTATTTATTGCATACCAAGCAAATGAGGATACTGTATAATAAACTATGTACCATGTATTTTACAGAGAACTTAAAATCACTACTTTGAGATCTCTGTAAAGCACAATGTACATCAGGATCAGAACAGCAGATGGACATGTTTTCTATATAGTACTGTACATATGATCAGAACAGCAGATGGACATGTTTTCTATATAGTACTGTACATATACAGTACGTATGCTATACTGTAAAGTATATAGTTTTTTAGAAATGTTAAGTTTGGTTGCTAAATATAAATGTACGGTATTTTATTAAATTTAATAAATTTGGAGTTCATTTTTATTTCTATACTACATATGTTTTCAATAAACCACCAACCCCAATTAGCCACTAAAAATGTCCCCAAACAGATGGTGGCATCTTATCATGTCTGACTGTATATGTTTTAATTTAGTAGGGCTTCACAGAATGATCTACCTATGCAATTAAGCAAGTTTTGTACTATTTAAAAATTATTGTTCTCCATCTGTTGATAGTAAAAACTCACATAGAAATACTAAACTTTTTCTATTTAGTATTTTTACTACTAAATAATAATAAAATTTCTATATATTTATGATGCATGCTATGATACATTTACTGTATTTTAGCAAATCATATAAAAATTATTAAATCTTGGTATAATATTTCTATAAATTAATATCTAAGGAAATATAGTATTGCATATAATATTTCAGCTCTTATTAGATTTTTCAATAAATTTATGAGCCAGCTAATGATTTTTATTTTTTTTATTCAGTTCAGCAGTTAAAACTATATCTTTATTTTAAAAAATATCTGCATCTTCTATTAAAATAATGTAACCTTTACAAGCCTTTAAACAAGATAAACAAATTTACTGATTTAAACAGTTCTATACATTAAATAAGAATGTTTTCAGTCTTCATTAATTATCAACCATTTTTCCAGAATTTAAGTAACTTCATAGAATTTCATTCTATTCTTAATTCTATGTAGATATTTAAGTTCTGGATATGTGGTTGATAATTAATGAGGCCAAAGATGCCAAAAAATTCTTATTTAATGTATAAAACTGTTAAAGATCAATAATCTGTTTCTCCTTTTATAAAAGGCTTATAAGGATTATGTTATTATAGATAACATTGAATCAAATAAATCCTAAATAATAGTAGTATTAAAATTTATTATCAATATATGAAATTCCATTAAATGCAGTAGACTCTCAATTAATCAAGATGGTTTGAAAATTATTTTCCCCAGATAATTTTCAAAATACTCAAAAAATTGAAATTATGGATAAATTGTATGTTTTTTAAAATGCATTTAATTTTAAAAAAACAAATATGGTAAATTGATACATACAGGTAGTTCTTGATTTACAATGGGGTTCCATTCTAATGTCTTTGTCATAAGTCAATTCTGATGTAAGTCGAGAACATTTTAGTTCTTGATTTGATTGATTTCAGTTTTAATATTTTCATAAATTAGGTTTCTGTTTAACTTAAAATGGTTAAATAAAGATTTCCTCGCTTTCTTTTTTACATTGGAATTTTCATCAATAGTATTATTTCTCTTACTGGACATGACAGAGTTATGATGAGATACAGTAATAAGACTTTGCTTGCTGACTAATGACAATGCTGTAATGCATACACAAAAGCAATGTGATAGATACTTATGTATATGCAAGTGGCAAAATTGAATTAGAGAATTTTTAGTAATAATTTTTGGCCATCGTAAGTTGAAGACTACCTATATATACATTCAAATGTTCTATTATTTTTTGAAAAAGGAAATAAGAAATTTGTTTATTTGCAACAAGAAATTATTGCAATATTTGTAATTTTAATTTGGTTCTAATTTTGATCACTAATTATCTAAGATATAATAAAGAAACAAATCTGGGTATTTAAGAATCTTTCAAATATTGCATCTAAGACAAATAGATCTCTGGGTTGAAAATTAATCCTGGTTAATCTGGAATGAGGATGATCAGAATCTACTGTAATTGCAATAAAACATTTGCAAACAAGTTAATATCATTTTTTTGCAATTATTTAATAATAATCTAATTTATATTATATTTAATTGAAGTATATTTAATTTGAATCATTTTAAAGATAAAAAAGAAAATCTACACAATACAGGTAGACCTTGATTAGTGTGAGTTCGAATAATGCGATATTCGATTAGTGCAACTTATAAAAATGATACCATTTTTCAGTTAGTGCAATCAAATATTCGATTAATGCGAGTTGTAAGCATAGACCAGTCTTACTAAGAAATGTCCATCTCCTTTTATGATGTCAATTAACAAATTAATGTTAATTTTCGGTTAGTAAAACCAGACGAGGAGCAGTCCAAGAACAGTCACTTGGCTTTGAAGGGGTGAAACACCAGAAAGATGGGCTTTTTGCCATTAGCTATTTAACATTACTATTATTCAGCTTTGTTATCGTATACATACAGTATAGTACAGAATTTTCTCTTTTAAAAAGTATCGAAATGGATA
>AYEL01066160.1:0-43887 GCA_000484575.1 Olivierus martensii
CCGTGTAAATCGAGGGCTGGGTGTATTTATTTTTGTAGGTAGAAGATAGTTTTATGCAGTAAAACAATAATAATTCAATTTTATGTAAGAACAGCAATTATAATATTGCAGATGCTGACCAATTACTCAAGTTATGAAGATATGCCAAGTAGTTAACATCATTTTAGCCTAATTTTTTTTAAGTAGGTCTTATAATATCACCATGCTATCTATGTCGTCAATTAAAAAGTTTTGAATTAATTATTTTCGTGAATTTGGTAGTGACGTTCGATTATTAAAGAATATTTCAATGCAGCATCATTTAATTGTTATCACTAGCTGTAAGCATTTTAAAATGGCGGATGTTCAAACTGAAAAGGTTCCTTCTAATAGCTTTTGAACTATTTGATTGAATTTTATAAAACTCGCAGAGGTCACGCTATTTTTATTTAATTTCAAGTAAGACTGATTTAACATGTTTATTTGTCTATTTAATAATGGAAAACATTTAACCTTCCTAAATTTCCTTGTTATAACTATGGAACTATTTATTAATTCATTTGAAATAAATCTATTGTTGTCAACATAACAATCTTTCAAAATATTATATTTAAATATTTCATAAAAATATAAATTAAAATTATAAATTATAAATATCTTCTTATATGCTACACTAAGTATGTTAGCATATAAGTAGATATGTAAATACTGTACGTATGTCATAACGTAAGAAACAAGCCTGAAGTCATTGCATTACCAGAGTCACTCTCAGTGCTTTAATGAATGAACACGTAACTTTGCAAATAATTAAAAAAATTACCAAAAACACTAAAAACAGTGGCAAAGTAGATGTAGTTCTTGATCATGATAACACCCCAAATCATTCGGTTTTTTTTAAATTCGAGAGTTTTCAACTCAAAGGAATATTACGCTCATATATCACCCACCCATTCACCAGATTTGATTTTCTGTGACATTTTTTTTATTCCCGAAACTAAAATTTCTACTTAACCACGAAGGTTTCAAAACAAATGAAATTAAATAAAATGCGACTAACAATTCAAAGTTATTCTTCTAGAACTATTCCAGAGATACTGGAAAAACGCAGAGAATACTCTATTAAGGCAGGAAAATTATGTCTCAACTTTTTAACAGATCTCGTATTATTAGATATATACATATATATATATATATAAAACTAAATTCCAGAAATTACAGAATATATCTATAACTGAATTCGAGAAAATTAAATATTTTCTGATATATATATATATATCAGAAAATATTTAATTATAACTACGTATTAAATGCAATCTGATAAAAGATAATACAGTATCTGTTTCAGATGATTTTATACTGTATACAGGGTGTTCGGAAAGTAACTGTGCACCCATATATATAAATATCATAGTAATAGAAGTGCATAGTTACTTTCTGAATATCTTATAGAAATGTATTCAATAAATAAATTTCAGAAATTTGGCTTATATAACATGAAATGTACACAGTATTGGAAGAATAGAAGATTTAAGACATGTCAAGAATTTTAGATCGTGATTTGTTACAATCTATAAAACATAGCATGTTATAGAAAATACTTTGCGATTTTTGTAATTTTTTACACATTTTTACATTGGAACAATGCATAAAATGTGTAAAAAAAAATAAAGTATCAATTTAATAAAGTCGTTTTGAAAATTCGATATAATCTAAAGAGGATTTTAAAATATCATATAATTATAGAACACTTTTCTAATTAAACAATTTTATTATAAAATTTAATTAAATTAATTCATTAGAAGCATTTAAATTAATTTGTTAGTTACCGCTGATTTAATCTTGGTATTTCAATGTTGTAATTGCATTTGATAATATTTAAATACTTTTATTATTGATATTAAACCTTGAATTTTTAGTTTTGTATTCTTGAACTTCTGAACTTGGTTTCATATTTCCTCTTTCCGAGTTAATAGACTCAGCTGTTTATAACCCCCATCTGTGATTTTTGTTCATTTAATTAAATGCTGCAAAATTTTAAAGAAAAAAAAAAATGAAAATATATATCGTACTAGCTCATATTTCAACTCTTTTAAAGTGAAAATATTTTTTTTATTTATTCTTTTCATCTGTTAAAATCTCAGTTGTTGCATAGCTCTCTCTCAAAACAAGGTCAAGAAAACAATTAAGGTAATCTATATTAATTTCCTCGTTAAAAAAATTTAGAAAATTATGAAAATATATATCGTACTAGCTCATATTTCAACTCCTTTAAAGTGAAAATATTTTTTTTATTTATTCTTTTTATCTGTTAAAATCTCAGTTGTTGCATAGCTCTCTCTCAAAACAAGATCAAGAAAACAATTAAGGTAATCTATATTAATTTCCTCGTTAAAAAAATTTAGAAAATTTTTAAGTATCATATATGATGTTTATTATTCAGATGAAGATCTTTTCGTGATTGGAATTTGGAGTAGATATTTATATGCAACAGTGTGCTTTCAATAATATCTGTTTTAGATGATTCTATAGTGTATTATTTTGGTAAATATTAAAATTAATCCAAATTTAATCGAAAATACATACTATTTAATATATAGAAAAGACTGGATTTTTAACTACATCATCATCATACTAATATCTTTGCTCGGAAAGTGGGCAGTATTCAAAGAAGATAAAGAACAAGAAGAAAAAAACATATTTATGATCAGATGATACATATATTCCCTAAACACTATCAGTTTCCTTCATAGATATTCTTTTCTTTATGCAGTTAGTCTCTTATTCATATTCTCAAAACTATAAACTACATCAGACTCTCATCACTTGTTCTCTCCATACTTTTCTCGACTTCCTTCTCCTATATTTATCATCAACAAGTCTAGCAAACACTCACTTTTTCGATCTCTCTTCACATATTCTATCTACAAGATCAAACATCTCAAAGTTGATTTACAGACACTGCATCAATCACACTCTTTTTTTGCTTTCTACTGCATTCATACTTCGTCATCCGAAACACAGACACATCGCATCACTCAAACTACTGTATATTTCTCAAGTACTTCATCTATCACTACGCTCAAATGTTTCTTTTTATCTTTTACACCATATCTATGTCTCCTTCCCATACATCAATGTCATTGGCATTTTTTAACAAGTTCTCATGCTAGAAATGCTAAGCAGCTCATAACTTTCAATCCATCATATGTTTTTCTCACAAGCCTTCCATCAATGTGACTCTCTATCTAAAACATACTTCCTAAATGCATAAATTTTTCATCCCACTTAAGTTCAATTTCATATTCCTCTCAAACATAAGTACTTTCATCTTTCCTGCATTTAGTCTCATCTATTTCCTCTCCAATTCATTCAACTGTTCCTCATTTAACCGTGCAATAAAAGTTTACAGATTTTGTTCAAACGGCTGATAAAATAATACGAATAAAAGTTATATTACTTTTAATTAAATATTTACATAATTTGTTCGACAACAGAAACAAAACATTGAATTTTTTTAAGATAAAGATTGCATTTATTTATAGTTAGAATTTTTAATAAATTTTATTAAAAATTTCTTAAAAATTCTTGTCTAATTTCATTATCTAGATTATTAAATTATAATCCAATCTTGAATTTTCATTCAGGTAAGTAAATTATTTTATAAATTCAGATTGCTTTCGTTACTTTAATTACAGTAATGAGGATAGCATCTGATTAAATTTTCTACTTTTGGTAATGCAAGTATATTTATCTCTATAACGAATTTATAATCGATTCTGTCCGTGATAATATTTATAGGAATAAATATAATGTTGCTACGAAAACTTTTATTATAAATTATAAATGTTCTTTATAATAAATATAGCATTAAAATTTGCAGCCGTTCAATAGTTATTGATCATATAATTTTAATCATCATTATTTGGTTTAATTCCATTGAAGTTTAATCACACTAAATAAATTTCGTTCACTTAAATATCCTCTCGAATATAAAATGTTATGAGATAAACAGCACTTAAACAAGAACCAGTTGTAACTACGTTACATCACGTAGCATCGCGTCACGTCAAGAATAAATGTTGGAATCGTTTCAAGTTTGTATTTATTTAGCATACGGAAAGAATATCACACGCTATAATGAGTGATGTTGTAATAGTTGCTTACCTTATTTTTTTTTAGCAAACTTTTAGAAATGTTACCAAATTTCGTTATTAATAAATATAAAAATCGAATTATTCTCTCTCTATATATAATTGGTGTTAAGTTAGTTACATGGTTGATAAAGAGATTTTCAGATAACAGTATAGACTAATTAACTTGTCCTTCCAAAAAGTGGATTTTATGATACAGTACATCCTTTTTTCAATATTTTTCCAAGGTAAGTGAAGCTTATGAGATTACTATGCTGTTTGTATCTTTCTTATTAATAACTTTTGAACTAATTAATATATATGCATAAATTTGGTAGTGATATTCTGGCATTAAAGGCAACCTTGACGTCGCATCATTTAACCCTCTAACACAGTGACAGGAAATCCTAAAATCTATCGCCTGCCAAGTTAGATAAATCAGATAACATATATATTATGGCATTCCATTATAAGTACATGCCGGTTTAGATACAAAACTAATTATCGGGTTAAAATACACATTCACATTTGTAGGTATAATTTTTTATTTATATCATCTGCGGCATATAAATAAGTTCAAAAATATGTAAAAAGTAGTTACAAAATTTTATCTTTAGGGGTGGGTTTCCTGTGATTATTATTATAGCATTTTCTAGCTTTTAAAAATGACGGACGTTCAAAGTTAAAATGTTTTCTCTTTAATAACTTTTGAACTACATGATAAAATCTTACAAAATTTAGCGATGGTCAGATTATTAGAATCGAGTTTGAAGTAAGATTAATTAAAGTTGCAGATTTAACCGTTTAATAATGGCAAAGGTTCAATCTTCTGTGGCTTATGTAACTATTTAATAGATTTTTATTACACTTAACACATAATTTGTCATTGAACATATATTTGAATACGCATATTTAAACCATAATTTCAATCATTCCAAAACGAAATATTTGGAAAATAGCCGATTTTTCTTTACAGAATTGCTTGTTAACTAGGTTTATGTTGAATTTCTCTTTGTAATAACTTAAGATTTTAATTTGCTAACATGTCATTATTTATAAAAATTTTAAACTAATTAACTATCAATTAAAAATATCTAATACGCAAATTTCCTTATCATTTTTACACAATTAACTTTCAGGCAATTCTTAATTGCATTTTTTTTTTTAATGTGAATAGTTATTCTTATCTATAAACGTAAACGTTATTTATTGCTTTTTGAAGTAAAACAGGTTATTCTAGTTTATAAAACTCTGCATTTTATTGACATAAATATCCAAGTAAGGTAACGAAGCTTTTATAGATCGAAAAATGCAGATAGTTTGATATGAAGAATCTACAGTATATGGTTATTTTTATCTTAGGACTATTTTGTAACGAATAATATCTCGTTAACGTTAATGATAGATTTTTAATAATTAATTTAACATGTATACAAAAGTTTCAATACGGTATTTCCGTTTTTAAAACTAAATTTGATTTTTTTTCGTAAAGATTTTCGCGAACGAGACGAACATCTCAGCTTACATAAAACTATATTTAGGTTACGATATCTTTAATATTTACATTATATATATATATAGAATATATTTTTAACCATTGAAATATTTCATATTTTTAAAAATCTCAAAGTTATTTTGCTTAATATTTATGTGCATTCATAAATTTTTGGATGAGTACCAAAAACCACACATACATCAGTCTTCAGAAACAATCTGAAGATATCTGTTTGATCTTTTGTCAAACTATAACATGTGACATAATTCATATCAATAACCATTATTGAACTCGTGTATACTCATAAAATAATTTCAAATTTTTAATAAAAAAAAGGCGTAAACGTCAAGCAACATGCCTTAATAAAAATGGTAGGTGGATGCTCTATTAAATCTCAGTTTAATGAGTGAACGATATAAAAAAAAACAAAGTTAAAAATGTATCTGTATAGTTAACACAAAAAACACTGTCGGTAAGAGGAGACAGTCAAGGTCATAATGTAAGTAAAAATGGCGATTGTCATCACAATAAATATTAAAAAAAAATCATCAGAAGTTAAAAAGGTCGATCATTCGGTTTACTACATCGTCATTATTATTACTTCCGGTTAACAAATGGCGTGGTTTATTCGTATAATAAAAATATTATCTATAAAATCATTTAATGTAAAGTATAAGGGCAGACAGATCAAGGTCAGTAAGTGAAGTACGGTATTGAAAATTATTAAATGGCATGTACAGTACGTGTAGGAAACACGGAAGATGTAATTTCAAAAAATAGATATTCATTTTTCGATATAATTCATATTTTTCTTTTTTATGTGAATGTTACGAAATTAGTTCGTTTCTACAAATCATCGATTAAATTTATCATTATTTCTTTCGTAATTTAATATATCGCACAAAAAAAAATTATAAATCTCATTCTATCTATACATAAAATGCATTTATTAAACAAACAATAAAATGTTCGTTTATAGTTTTCTTTAATTAAACATTACTGTAACTTTAAACATAAAAATAAGTAAAACAAACTTTTCATTTTAAGTTAACATAAGGAATGAACATTATTATGCAAGCAAATATGTGTAAATTTCAGTTTAGCAAGGTTATTTTCATATAAAAATATTTTAAAACAGAGTCTTGTGGTCTATATTGCTGCTAAACATAAACACATTCTTTTATGTTAAAAAAATGTAAACATAGAAAAATTGAACACTCAACGTCTTTAATGAAAGTATAAATATTATTAATGTAAAGTGGTTTTTTATTTTTATTTTTTAATTGAACCACTAGGAGATTAACGAGTTTAACTTTGCATAAGAAAGTTGAGTGTGAACCCCATAACGTTTGTCCTACTTTGCAGCTATTAGGTTACACATTCCAGAATAAGTTTAAAGTAAATTTTCCAGACTGTTTTCTCTTTGTTTGATGTGTCGCATGTGTTAAACTCAATTAAATTTTGTTAACTAAAAAAATTTGATGAATTAATTGCTGGCGCATTCTGTATAATTACGTCTCGTCCGTACTGATTTTGATAACCGCTTTTCTCGTAAACTTAATGAGAGATTTTTTTTGCTTCAAAATTTTAAAATATAGCACGAAGTTTGGTGTATTTATACACTTCATAATTTTTTTATACGTGATTTTTTTAATGGAGTTGGAACTATAAAAAAAAACCACTGAGATGTTAGTCAAAACAGCTGTCGGAAATAGCGATGGTGTAATTCTTTTTATAGAACGTTCTAGTTTAAGAATAAACGTATATCTTTCTAAGAACTAAATTATACAAGGCCATCCGTTTTTATGAATATTAATAAACAAACTCCATCCAACGATATCTACTTGAGACGTTGAGAAACCTCTTCTATAATAAATGTATACCTCAATTATGTAACGCGTTACAGGAACCATTATGCGACTAAACGTTGTTTTCTTTATTTTTTTTTTATATATAATTTTAATCTCGGATAAAATATTATAATTATCGAAAAACATTACTGACCTTCACTGTAATAAAAATAATCATGTCTCCACTTAGGAGCAAAGACGATGAAAACTGCCGATGCAATAATTATAATCAGCGAGTAAATCTGAAAAATAATTAAGTACATTATTTTAATTTTGAATAAAATTTTGTACTAGTACTACTACAGTAATAAAACGTGAGGTGATGTTAATTAATCGACACTTACCGCTGTGTATATTCCGCAACAGTAAGATCCCCTTTTTGTATCCCTGAAACAGCAACATCTTTCCATGCGAAACGGCATTTTTGATGATAGTTATAATTTGTTTTTTTTTTCTTTCTTTTTCTTTTAAAGCTATTTAAGCGAGAAGGAGAGTTGCGAATCTTTAGCAAAGTCGACTTGTGTTTCTGAAATAGCGTGACCTACATGTGATACTATGTCACGTCATAAGTCACGTGAACGTGATGCAATTGGAAGGAAGTACGGTCTATATAGCGAGTAATGCTTCACGGTAATCGTTTTATGTAACTCGGATTCTTTCCGAATTCTTCAAAGAAAATTTCGGAAATTTTTTAATATTAAAAAAAATACATCTTTTTAAGTTTGAATAAACCGATCGCATATTATTTACGAAAATTTAATATCCATATTTATGCTAAAAATGTCAGAAAAAATTTGAATTTTTTTTTCTGACATTTCTAGCAGAAATAAAAAAAAATCTCCAAAAAGTTACTTTTTATGAGTAACCACAACCTTTAAATTGCAAAATCGTCAGTTATTTTAAGTGTTGTGTCATGTTTCGGAATGTGAGGCACTTTTTAAGTGAAATCATTAAATAATTTCATAAAATATTAATTTTTACTTGCAATTTATTAAAGAAAAAAATTATTAATATTATATTAATATATAAATAATTTTGACATGGTTGCTTTGCAATCTAATATATTTATAAAAACTGCAAAAATAATTCATTCATTAAAAGTCTTGCCAGAATATTTTGCTTGGTTAAGAATATTTTCGGTGCGGTTGTATATTATTTTACTGGCTCTTCATGAGAGGAAAAGTCGCATGTTTGCTGATTTTAAACCGCAAAATCAATAATATTTATTTATTTATTTCGTTTCATTAATTCGATTGCTAACAAAATTATTAAAACTGTGCAATGTGAATTTATATCTGATAGTTTTGCTGTTTTAAAAAGTTTTTAACAAATATTCTACGCTTTTTCTGCTGTATCTGATCATTGAAAAGTAACTAGTAAGATCATAACTAAAAATTTTTATTAGTTAGAATATTAATAAAAAAATTTACCGAAATTTTTCATGTAATTGTTTACTATTTTTTACGTATTCCTGTAATGCTAGAATGATTATACAGTATTAGTAAGATTTATTACATTTATGAAATATGAGTTTTGTGTAATTTAATCTCTCAAGAAATCTGAGTAAAATTGTAAACGATACATCGGCTGGCACACGTTTTAAGGAAGAAATTGTAGGAGCTAGAACCATGAAATTCATGGAACACTTGCTTCAGATTGGTTATTAATTTAATCGTTTTAATCTGAAAATAGTATATAGTACTTTCTTCATTTAATACTTGTCGTTAAATGAATAAACCACATATATCACGAAGAAATTAGGATATTTACTGTAATTTAGAAGCCACTACTGTACTTGGTTGATGATTTAAAATATAAAATATAAATTGTAGCAAATAATCCAAATTTCTCAGTAGCATACTTGGTTTACTTTTGTTTACATATTTAGATATGATTGATTGGATATCATATAGTTTTTTCAATTTTTTGAGAAAGAATTCCAAACACAATATGATAAAACATCATTAAAAAATGTTTTTATTTTTAGTGTAATGTAGCCGACAACTGTAATTTAGAAGCCACTACTGTACTTGGTTGATGATTTAAAATATAAAATATAAATTGTAGCAAATAATCCAAATTTCTCAGTAGCATACTTGGTTTACTTTTGTTTACATATTTAGATATGATTGATTGGATATCATATAGTTTTTTCGATTTTTTGAGAAAGAATTCCAATCACAATATGATAAAACATCATTAAAAAATGTTTTTATTTTTAGTGTAATGTAGCCGACATTTTTAAAGAACATTGAATAGCATTAATAAATATATATACGATATAATCAGATTTGGTCGAAATAAGTTTAACGATGCAACCAATAGAAAAGTTCTCGATGAAAGGATTTGTTTCTTCCCTTTATTTTGACTCTATGAGCTGAAATTTGAAGATAAGTTTAAATAATATAAGAAGTATCTATATTCCTGATTTTATTGAAATCTGTTGAATGATGTATTCTGTAGAGATGTTTGTAGAAAATTGAATCATCCTCTTCCACAGCACTTCATTTTTTTCGATTAAATTTTAAATTTTTAAAAGATATTTTTTTTTAATTAACTAGGCTATACCTATGTTCAAATGTGATAGTGAATCATCCTCTTCCACAGCACTTCATTTTTTTCGATTAAATTTAAAATTTTTAAAAGATATTTTTTTTTAATTAACTAGGCTATACCTATGTTCAAATGTGATCAAAACTGGCGAAACAACTTGTGCAAGTGAAGAGGATAAAGAGGAGAAGGAAAATTGAGGAGGAGATGAAAAAGAAAACAACCCTTTTTTCTAACTTTTAACCTATTATCCGAAGGAAAATGAGGTTTACAAAATCACTATGAAGTTATTAATGGACAAGTTATATCCTACAGGAATAAATTTAATGAGCAAATTTTCATGAAATTTAGTAATAATGTTTTACCATTAAAGATAACCTCGATGTCACATCATTTAACTTTCTAGTTTTAATCATTTAAAATGCGAACGTATAAACTTCTAAGAAAAAACTTATATATATCCTGAACTCTTCATTAAATTTTTATAAAATTTACTAAGATAATCAAGTCGTTAAAAATGATCTGGAGGATACATTAATTAACCGTTTAGCTTCGATAATTTAAAAATGATAGACGTTAAAACTTCAAAATTTTTTCCACTAATAACTTTTAAACCATTTGATGTAAATTTATAAAATTGAATAGAATAATCAAAATATTAATGAAAAATTCGATATAAGTTTAATTAACTCTATAGATTCATTAATTTAAAAATAGCCAATGTTCAATTTTTCTGCGGTTTTCCTATAATAAACTAAGCAAATATTTAACAGATTTTTATGATCTTCAACGTATATGTTTTGACATTAAATCTGACTTTTGACGACATGTATTTTAATCTCGTATCCTTAATCATTCTAAAATAAAATACTTGTCGGAAAGTAGACTATTAGTTCTTTCCAAATTGCTTGTTGCTATTCCGAAACTGCTCTAGTTCTTTTATTAAAATTAATTGGATTCGTAACTAAAATCTTGTAGTTAGTATCAGATTCAATACTTTTCTCAAATATAAATGTCGGATTAATAATACAGAAAATATAATAAATTTAATATATTATATAGTGATAAAAATTTCAATTTATTTCTAATGCATAAAAAAAAATGATGATATAAGTCTATGATAGAAATTTTCTAAAGTATTTATTATTATGATATCATATCACGTATAATATACAGTATATCAGTCACGAAACATCTATAAAAAGTGTCTATCTAAAAATGAATTGGCATCAAAATCTGTTTTATAGCCAAAATAACCCACGTCTACTATAAAGTTAAAAAAATACTGTATATCAACCCACAGTTACTTCTAATTACTAGAATTTTATGAAACAATATTTGTGTAGGTTAGTGTTGCTCAGTATTTTATCTTTTTCTTTTTTATTTTTTCTAAAATAATATTAACAATAACCTACATCAATAGTTTTCAATGTGGGCTATATGATTCTCCAAGAAGCCACGACATGGTACTGAGGACCACGAATAAATGGAAACCAAAATAAACTAATTGGGTGGGACCATAGAGATAAGTGAAGTGGGCCAAGAACAAAAGAATTACTACTTTAATTTTTAAAAGTTTTATTTAACATAAAGGAAAAATACAAAAGCAAGATCCAGCACAAGGAATATCATAAAGTGCTAGATCTACAAGCACTAAAGCAAAGAACTGCTAAGAAAATACACTACTACTTAGCATATAAAATTTGAAATTCTTACAATAATCCTATAGGAAATACCTTTTTAAAATAAGGTATTAAGTACATAACCAGATAATTTTCTAGAATAGTTATATTATCTGTACATTTTATAAAAATTAAAATCTAAATTAGTATAGTTGGTATGCAATAAAACAAACTACTGTACTATCTGCATTGTCTAAACAATTGATATTTATAGTAAGAAATTTTGAGTGTGTTTAACAGTATACAGAATAAGTGAATATATATATATATATATATATATATATATACACTCTTATATTATTTCTAATATAATTACAAAGTAGATGAAGTATAGTTTTGAAACATGCAAGAAACCAGTACTTCCGGTTTTTATTTTTATTGGTTGGTGTTAATGTTTCTAATATATCAATGACTTCATTTGTGTACGGCAATCGTTGCCAAATTGCTAAAACTATCTCCATTTATGTCGTCGTCACAAAATTATTAAAAATCATAATGATATCTTATTATCGATACTCAAGCTATTGGCGATAACGTTGCTCAATTCGTAAATATAGATATAATTTCGATTAACTCACTCGAATTTTCGGCAAGATATTATCTGCCAGCAAGGTTATGTTTAGAAAATTTTAACGCTATGACGTCTTTCTTCAAAACGTTAATGATATAGTTTCAACAACTTAACGTGGAAGAACCTTGAGAGTAAAACCGACTTGTATTCGACTAACAAAGTATTGTCTTTAGAAGAGAGCACGACCAACAAAAATTATAGTGATTAGAAGCGAAACAGGAAAAAACATCAAATTAAGCATTATTATTATTGTTATTATTATTGAAGGAGTTGAATGTTACAAATGTTCGTGCAAAGTAACTGTGAACTTTACTCTTTTGTGAGATTATTGTCATCAAACGAGGTATTATGTGAAAAACATCTTTTATTCCTCTCAATGAGTTGTTACTGTTTTTCATTGCATTAAAACATAATCGAATAAGAATATATTAATTATTTAACTACTGTTATAAACCACGTTAGCTTGGATCACAGTTATAATACAGAATATGGTAAATTATTAATTAAAAATAGGATTTCCTGAATTACAGTAAACACGCTTAATATTATTAGTATGGTAACCTAATTTAGTTTTATTTTAATATAGGACCTTTTAAACCAGACAATTCTGTATTCTGCAAAGGTGGAAAACAAAGGGTGAGCTTTATTTTCATTCAAAACAAATTTCGCTAAACCAATCACATCTGTTTTAGAACGTTAACTTACTCACCATCTGGATTCTTTCCAAAGACTACACGTACTTTAATTGATGGTCCGATGTTCAACCGAAACTTAACTATAATAGAAACTGTCCTAGATCCTTTTTATAAGATTTTTTCGAAAAATAAAATTCTTATCTAAATCACAATTTATCGAAAATTATAATTTTTTTTTTTATAAATATGCTTGCTAATATAGTATTACAAATTCTGTACATCCGATATCATCCATTAAAGGAACATTTTTTTATAATTATTAGAGAAATAATCTATATAAAATAAGAAGTTAAACTAACAATTGGTAAAAAAAAAAATGGTTTATACATGTGTATGAAGAGGTGTTGTTGCTGTAATTTATTGCTATCTCGTCAAACTACATGAGATGAATGAACAACTTGAAAAAAAAACCATAGAACAGCTTTCTTACGTTACAATGAAAATTAAGTAGGTCGAGGACGTAAACTTTTATTAGTATTATTACTATTTAAAAGATGATCTCATTGTTGCTTATGTAGGTCTGCACGAATGAATTAAACGTGTTTGCTCTTATCAACTTGAAAAGACGAGGTTAAATGTAATACTGTAGATATACTCTCACTTACTATATATCTCTTTCGTTCATCAGTCTTGTTAATTTTTTTCCTATACTGTATGCAGAAAATAAGTAAAAAATAACTTATCACATAAATTTTATACATTAAAATTGCTTTTATAACTATTTCCATTTTAGTTTGTTTTTCTGAATCACTGTTGACTATTTAAAAATTGATTACGTGTAGAAAAATATTTGTGATTTTTTTTTTGTATAATTAGTTAGTATATGAATGATTGGATTAAATCAGTATTATAGCACATCCGGCATGAAATAAGAGACTCCTTTGGAATGTTATTGACCTTCGCTTATACAATATTTCAACTCATTCGAGAAGCTATCGATTTGTGAAACGAATCGATATGCTGATGTATTAACAATGATTCGATTTTAATCTGAATGCATTACTGAATCTGAATTCCAGGATATATCATTACAAAAAATTAAAATTTGATAGCACGCAATAGAAATATGCTTGTGATAATTATCAATTTATCGGCTATGTTTTACTATGGCAAACACGAAGTTCTGAAAAGAGCTAGTCGCCTACTTTCTAAACGTGTCCTTTATTTTAGAATGATTAAAAAGATAAGAGATTAAAATGTATGTCATCGAAATTATCTTCAATGGCATATATAATGTGTTGAATTTTATAAAAATCTATTAAATAGTTTCGTAGTTATTACAGGAAAGATTGAACATCCGCCATTCTTAAACAAATAAAATTGCACGATTTAATTAATCTTGTTTCAGATTCGGTATTAATAACCCGATCACTCATACTAAATTTTATATAGATAAATTAAATACAGTAATTCAAATATAGACGTATGCAGAAATGTTTCGAGAAAGGCAAAATATATTTCTACTGTATAATAACAGTAAATTAATTTTTTGTACAAGAATTTGTTAAATAGGAAAAATCGGGGGCAAGTATCCTGTTTTGTACGCTTATAAGGCATTCATCTGCTGAAAACTTTGAACGTTCGCCAATTTTATACGGTTTTAATAAACATAGAGGATTAAATGAAATGTCATAGAGATCATCTT
The DNA here is from genome assembly GCA_000484575.1 of Olivierus martensii. NCBI lineage: Eukaryota > Metazoa > Arthropoda > Arachnida > Scorpiones > Buthidae > Olivierus > Olivierus martensii. The sequence continues at coordinate 14,598 of AYEL01066160.1, forward strand.
CAACGACTTTAGAGATTATGCTGTTAAATTTCATTAAATTTTGATAAATGGTTCCGGATATATTGAGCTATTTGTGCATCCTCCACTTTTAATTATAGGATTAAATGAGAGAACGTTAAGATTAGATTTAATCAGAACATCAATATTAAATTTCAAAAAAATATAATACTGTAACTGGTAAAAATTAGTTGAAAGACAGACTGCGTAATGATATCAAAAGTCTCATTTTCCTTCATAAGAAGATTAAAAATACAGAAAATAATCCATAATTGTAATAACGGTATCGGTATGAGTATTTAACAATATTAAAATTATATGTTGTGCTTCATATCTCGCTGATTTATTTCTTTATTCATTTGATTTCTACAGAAGGAATCAACTAAATGGATAATAATATAGAATTATCCATATTATCCATTTTTATCCATTGTAATAATATAGATAAAAATGGATAATATAGTTAAAATAGATAATAATATAGTATTATCCATTTCAAGTTGCTGCTATTCTATTAAAACTTTCATTTATAAACACGAGATGGCAGCACACTATATATTAAAAAAAAATTCAATTTATAACAACATTAATTATAAATATTATGACATTAATTGTTAGTAATTATTTAAAGATTAATTCATAACAAAAAATAATGACAAATATATATAAAATTTAAAGGAAACAAAATAATTTATGTTAATACTAGATGTGAACATAGCTGCCATAACTGCAGAACTAAAGGCAATACAGGCTCTTGTAAACATATGAATAACGGCGAATAAATTTTGCCCGATAGAGAAATCATAGGCATGATTGTATGAAATAGGCATGATTGTATGATTGTATGCCATGAATAGTCATGTGTTTTGATTGAACCATAGCGTAAGTTTGCTTTTTGCCATACAGAATTAAGATACGATTACCTACGAGTTCTTTCTGAAAGCCGGATTGGTCAAAATTGACAACGAATTCAGGACCTATACCGAAATAATTAATTAATGATATTGTAATTTCATTAAAATAATAATAACAATAATATAATAAACGGTCGCCGTCATCGAACAACAAGCATCGCGAGCGACCAGTGTCATGTGATGCGTATGTTGCGTCAGCGGAAGTGACGAATTATTTAGATTTTAATTGATATAAAAGAACGCAGAGCATGAGCGTTAGGTTCCAATGTTTTGCATATATTAATGTCTTGCCATAATCTATCAACCTGCCACATTTCATCAAAATCTGAGCTCAGCAACTCGGTCTGCTCCCTTGTTAGATTACCGACTATATTAAATAATTATAATTTGACTTTTTTTTTAAGTTTCTTTGCCTGATTTCCATTTATTTTCTTTTAATAAATAAGCAGATATTATCTACATTGCGTGAAAGGTTTATCAACGTTAAATGTCTTCAGGCAATTTTATTTTAATATTAAGAAATAAAAATACAGGTATTATTTATATCACGAAATCTGTATAATATGACATTTAAAAACAATTATTTAGGTTAGAAGGATAATTAATTTCAAGGAAATGTACCTGATACGATACGTAATGTCATTAAATAAACTTAAATAATTGTAAATTTCATTAAAACACGAAAGTAGTTGAGAAACGTGTGATCATCAATAAAATAAATGAAAGAGAATTTAAAATCATTTTAATTAATATTTATACGAAATTTTGTGTATAAAAATTTAAATATATGATATACTTCTGTGAAATTCGTTGTGTAAGAGGAAAGTAAGATCGGTTCAAGGATGTATAGCGCCATAAGCAACATTGATTAATAGCTCCTGTCATATGAAAAATTGGCATGTTTGATTATTTACAATAATTGGTAAAAGAATTAATTAAAACTGCATTTATAATAACAAAAAATTCTCTATGGAAAACATTCTTATTACAAGTACAAAGAAAAGGAATAAAACACGCAAATGATTCCTACAAATTTATGAATTTAAAGTAAAAACTTTCAATCCTTTATAAGAACAAATTTTGCATTCATCTCTTCCAAATCGGATAAAAGCCGTCCAATTAAGTATAACGTAACATCGCCGTTGCTTATTTGTTAATTCATATTTATAATTCAACAATGATTCCTTGAAATGAATCATGTTGAATATCAATTGACAAATTTACTATCGCATAAGCAAAGAAAGCACGTAAATCGGTATAAGCAACTGCATTACAAAAAATTATTATTGCATTTTCTTTCTTTATTATTTCGCGATCTTTAGAAGACATCTAAAATGATTTTAATTATCAACATATCTTTAATTTTAACAGTCTAATATTAATTACGTATTTAGCATTTTCTTTCTTTATTATTTCGCGACCTTTAGAAGACATCTGAAATGATTTTAATTATCAACATATCTTTAATTTTAACAGTCTAATATTAATTACGTATTTAACACAATAATTGCTTTAAGAATTTCTTTAATTTTTAAAATATGTTTACCCAACAAAACATATTTTAAAAAAATTGAATAATGGCGTAAGTCAAATTTCACTCGATATTTTGATAACTGTAATTGTTAAAGGGACAAAACATAAAAGTCAAGATAAATATGCTAATTTATAATTAATAAAAGGTCGTTCTTGGCATTTAAAACTTTAAATCTGTCTAATATCCAATATTTGATCATAAAAATATCAGTTTAAGTAATTCTTATACGACGATGCACAGTTTTGTTTACGTTCCCATTATTCTTGATGTATTTTCTTTATTGTTTCAATCTTTTATAAGTTATAAGGGAAAACTTTTGAAAAACAACTTATTTCAATTAGAAAATTAGTTTTTCTTTATAATAATATTTAAAACAAATTTATTTCAGAGTAATAGTTTATAAAATAATTTTATATTGGTTGGAAATTTTCGCTCTTATTAAACAGTTTAAATTAAATATTGTATGTTATACGTAATTTTAACATATCCAAATCACAGATTATAATTTAAAATATTAATATACGTGATCAGCAATATTAAAAAGTGATTTAAAAAGTTCATCAAAAGACAATTTCTGGTTTTTTCTCCTTTCCATCATTCAAAGTTAGTTAGCGGCATTCAACCGAAAAACATTATTCGTAATACAGATAATTTTGCAGAAATAAAATAAAATTAATTCATTATATGACGTTTATAAATTATAAACATTTTCAAATCGGTAATTGTGTTTATTCGCCGATTTAATCTTTACTCTATTATAATGATAAGTTATATCTGCTATGTGGACTAACAAGTAAGATCAGGTATCATTTAAGATTTAATAAATAATAGAAATTATGTGTCTATGTAAAATGGTTATTAAGTAATAGAAAATTTCTATTCAGAAAAATACTTATGGTAATTCTATATTTTACTATGCAATAAATAAGACTATCCATTTAAATATTAGTTGAAGTGTAATTGATATGCAAATACCCAAACATGTTTTTCATTTTAAACTTTATGCACTTTAAACACATAAGTAAAAATACTACATGCATGATGTTATGTTTGCTTAAATTTTTCAAAAAAAAAGTTATCCAGAAGAGCTTTTCAAGAAAATACTTATCACATTTTCAAAAACAAAATCTTGACAGTTTTCTTCATGTAGTTTGAAGCAACAACAGCATCATCGATCATTATACTGTTAACCACTACTAAACAATAATGCAAAATTATTGAAACCTGATTTATGTGCATTATATAATTTGTTTTGAATTTTAAATTATTATTACATTCATATTTTTGAAGCAACAACAGCATCATCGATCATTTTACTGTTAACCACTACTAAACAATAATGCAAAATTATTGAAACTTGATTTATGTGCATTATATAATTTGTTTTGAATTTTAAATTATTATTACATTCATATTTTCCCTTGGTATTGGATGTCTAACTAATTACCGCGCTCAATTAATTTATACAAATCATGCGCCACTTTATAAATATGCAGATATTCTATAATGGTGAAATTTTTTGTGTTGCTATACCAAAATATAAGTCTTTTAGAGAAGATAAATGCATTTCATGAAGTTAATCTAAGGGAGAATGGGACAAAATCGGGTCCCTGTATTCCATGATGACCGCTACAACCAAGCAGCAAACTCACAATCTACGTCTGAGCCACCATTATGCCAATATGAACTGAATTGGAGACGTTTCCAATTCAGTTCCTATTCCTGTATTCCATGATGACCGCTACAACCAAGCAGCAAACTCATAATCTACCTCTGAGCCACCATTATGCCAATATGAACTGAATTGGAGACGTTTCCAATTCAGTTCCTACCGGGATCATCACGAAGATAAAGGGATACCTAGTTTTATCCCATTTTCTCCTACATAAATTAAAAAATTATTTACTTAAACAGTTTTTTATATTTAAACTTGTCTTTATAGTTTTGATCTTATAATCTAGTTTGTTTATAGCATTAATGTAAGTTCAGTACAGTATATAGTCTAATAATCGACGAATTTTAATTTTGGGTTTCTGAGATCAAAAAATATGCTAAGCTATGTATAAATCAGTATTATAAAATTTTCTTAACCTTATAATCTAGTTTGTTTATAGCACTAATGTAAGTACAGTACAGTATATAGTCGAATAATCGACGAATTTTAATTTTGGATTTCTGAGATCAAAAAATATGCTAAGCTATGTATAAATCAGTATTATAAAATTTTCTTAAAATTATAAGTAATTCTGTCGCGATTTTATGTATATTTTGTCATGAGGAGAATGGTAAAAGGTATAAAATTGTCTGATCTATAACCAATTTCAATAGTAAATGAATGGAATATTTATCCTAACACATTTTACAAGAAAATCAGTAATACAAAGAACTAATTTTATATTTTTTGAACATCTTCTTTATTTCAAAATGACTAAAGCTAAGAGATTAAAATATATTTATGGCATTTCATTCAATGATTTAATCTATATGTTAAATATCATAAAAATCTGTTATTGCAGGAAATTATTCTGCCATTTTTAAATAGATTACTACAGAATTAATCAATCTTACTTCGAATTTAACATTAATAGCCTGACTACTCTGCTAAATTTCATAAAATCAAATACAGTAGTCCAAAAGTTATCAGAGATAAATCGTTGAAGTTCGAAAGTCCACCATTTTAAAAGGTTCAATATAAAAGTTAATTAATGTGTCGTCGAAAAGATCACAACCTTCACGACATGAATATCTTGCTAAATTTCATAAAAATCCAATAAATAATTCAGGATATTAAGAAAGTATCTGAGAAATTTAAAAATCTGCCGTTTTAAATGCTTAGAGCTAGAGAGTTGATCCAGCGTCAAGTTGCATTTGTGGCAGAAAATCGCTATCAAATTTTATGAAAATATACTAATTAATTCAAAAATTATTTGCGAAAGATAGGTAGACAAACAATAGGATAGTGATCTCACAAACTTCATTTTTCTTCAGAAAGTAGATTAAAATTTACTAATCATCATTTATAGGTATCTTAATATTAAACGATTAAGCAACTGTTTGAAATTGTTTTAAAGGAACTGTATTATACAAATTGTTTTACTATTAATTCTACTACAAATTGTTCTACTTTATATATACTATATATATATTCTACTAGTAGAAGTTTATATACTATATACTTCTACTATATTCATATAAATTTTCCTTTATATGTAGAAACCTAAAATGATTTCTATATAAATCAATGTGATATGTTTTAGTTTAAGAAACCTCAAAATATTTCGACTCATATTAAAGTAAATATGAAAACGAATATATCAAACTATACTAATAAATTGTATTACTGCACTATATTTTAGCAAACGAATTCATTTTTTCTTAATTAAGGAATATGTTTTTCCATTGTAAAAATTAAAATTTACTAAAATATAATTATGAAAATGTTTATTATGAAGGAATTTAATTTTATCATTTACTAAATTATGATAAACTGGATAGAAACTTTATGAAAAGTATAGAAATATATGTTGTTGTTTTTTTTTATCACTATAAATATGGACGAATATTAAAAATACACTTTATACTAGCGTATTAATATTTGTTACTTTTCTTTACGAAATATAAACAATTAAATAAAGAAATAAATAAATATGAAAAATTTATTATAAAGGAAAGATATAGCTTATATCTTAATTATCTTAGAAAACAATAGGAGGGATTTCGAAAATAAATGTAATTATATTCTTGGAAAAATCGTTAACTAGAGTGCAGAAAATAAGCTAAATTTTAATCAATATAAAAAAGAGTTTATATTTATTTAAAAGTTATCTGTTATTTATTTAAAAGAATATTCTTTATGGGCTTTTTTCTGTATTTTATTTTGAATATAAAATACTTGAAAGTTGCTTATTTTCACATAGATGAAAATAAGTGCGGCTGTCTCATAAATTCGTTTACATTTCAATAAATCTGGAAAATAGAACAGATTTGTATATTAAGTTGGACGTTTCATTAAAGGTGTAATCACGGAAAGAATTTTCATTCGCATCTTAAAATACATTAGTTGATATTTTTACCAACAGATGGCGATGAAAATAAAACGCTTATCGATATTGAAAATACGTATGCAGTTTTTGTTTATATCAAAACAATCAGTTCAACAACACGACTTCAATCAAGGACTTCAACAGGATACAGTACATTATATTAGCAGTTTTACTCCTTCAGCGCCATCTGTTGGCAAAAATATGAAATAATTTTTGAGGATGGGAGGAAAAAAATCCAGTTTTGATTATACTTTCACTAAAGAAACCTGCATTTTTCCCAGATTTATTGAAATGTTTACGAATTTATTGGACTTTATGTACATTATTCTAGCAAAAGCATTCGCATATATATCACAAATACGTATTGCATACAGCAATATTACAAGTTAATGTACTTGTAATTGAATACAAATTATTTGAAATAATAAAAGGAAATATTTGAAATCATAGAATATACTAATAATCAATATACTATATGGTAAAGAGAATTCTGAGTTTTAACTATTACTTTTAAAAAATGATCTTCATCTCTACTTTCATTCCTACCATTATCAAAACTAATATTGTCCGGATTTTTTGCTTTTCAAGGATAAAAATGGAAATGGTGTAAAGTGAGAGAAAATATAAATTAACGAGAAAACAATTTGTATAAAAAGCAGCATTATTCTAATTTTTTACGATAGTATATAAAGTCGAAACATGTAGTTCAATTTATTAAGCGAGAGATGTTCGTTTTCCTGTATTCAGTCATTTTCTTTTAAAATGGAAACAAAAATGATTAAATAAATTCGTTTCAGTTGACAAAGGATATCTTTTTCTTTCGTTCTTCTCTGCCGAAAGTTTTTAAATGGAAAATATGTAATTTAAACAGTTTCGAGAATGCTAGTTCAATCACAAAATTAGTCAAGAAAACATGCCATCACAATCAAGTACAATGTCGAGAGTTCGAAAAATAATAATTTAATCTAAACAAAAAACACAAGTCCAAAAACAAAATAAAATATAAATTTACTATATGAAGAATAACAAATCCAAAATTACAAACTAGTTAATCAGTCAGGTAGATGAGAATAAAAGAAAATGTAAACATTGAAGAGCGGGCGAAAAATACAATTACAATAGTAATGGAGGAAGCGACTTGTTACCAAAATTACGCGCCATCAGATTCGCTTTTTACTGAATGTCCAAATTCATGAGAACATAGTTCATTTGAACATCAAATAAAACAAATACATGAATTTTATAATCATATGTCGACATATCATTAAATGCAGGAATTTCTATTTTACGATGTCGTAAATTTCGGGGAAATTTTGCATTAACTTGCATGAAAGCGAATTGAATCCAAATGCAGTACTGTATTTTAAACGCATATCGCGGGAAAATCCGAATTACATTATATACCGTAATATAGAATAACCTGTAATCCTCTAAATTCTTTCTGTCCTAATACAGATACTCAGTATCCACTGATAATGTTATGTAGGATTAAAATAAAAAGAAATACTTAAAATAAATGTATACCTTATTGTTTAAGCTGATCTGGAAGTTTTTCTTTTTTTATTATTGTAGAATAACCTGTAATCCTCTAAATTCTTTCTGTCCTAATACAGATATTCAGGATCCACTGATAATGTTATGTAGGATTAAAATAAAAAGAAATATTTAAAATAAATGTATACCTTATTGTTTAAGCTGATCTGGAAGTTTTTCTTTTTTTATTATTAATTTAAAATATTAAAAAAATGCTTGATCATAATTTGACGCAATACTATTACAAGAATATTTTATGCTAGAGTAGATCAAAATTTTCAAATGTAGTCTATTCATAAGCTTGGTGGGTCGAGAGAAATATAATTAATAAATTTATTTATTTATTTTTTTTTTGTGAATTGTATTCATTCCTATTCATCGTGTTAGTAAGTTTGTAGTTTACTACGTCACAGTGCATTTTAAAAATTCTAAGAAACAAAATATGAATTCAGTTCGAAGATTTAATATGAAAGTCTTAGAATGTGATCCCCCAAACTTTTTAACTGTGCACTTCTTTATCAGTAAAGAAAAATAGCCCACACCACTTTTATTTAATACTAATAGCAGGCATATAACAGACATATATTATGCATATACATATATATGTCTGTTATATTTGGTGCGCCCACCCACTATTAGAGATGGGAGCACCATTCTTGGGAATCATTATCTTAAAACAGGGGTTCCCAAAATATATGTCTGTTATATCTGGTGCGCCCTCCCACTATTAGAGATGGGAGCACCATTCTTGGGAATCATTATCTTAAAACAGGGGTTCCCAAAGTTTTGCTTATGTGGGCCAAATTGCAAATTCCAAAATATTTAGCGGGCCAAAAAACTGTTATGGAAAAATACGTTCAAATCGATAAAAAGTTAGACACAAGGGAAAGATTTATACAAATTTTATAACAATCGTTTTTTATTTATGACAATACTTATTCTTTATTACAAACTATTTAAAATAGCACATTTCAAAAATAATTAAACAAAAATAATTAAATAATTTCAAATAAAAAAGAAAAGAATAATAAATTCATCAATCTGAAGTGTGTGACTTGTGCAGTTGTTTTTTCTTTTTTTTTTTTTGTTGTCCTATTAAAAATGGAAAATAAAATGGAGATTTTTGGCATGTTTTACTTTTTTATTACCGGAAAAGTAAGAACACTGTTCAAACAAGAAAAAAGTTATGTGAAGTGTGTGCCAGATTAACATAGTAGCAAAAGTAGCATTTGCTATGGGCCTCTCACTTTTAGGAGTCCCGCGCCAATAAATATGTACATAATTTTTTGGTCATCTAATATGACCGTTAAATCAATGATCTTGTGGATTTATGCCATATTTAGCACATTTTCATTTGGTATCATGAAATTGTGAGAGAAAGAGCATGAGAAGGTGACTTAGTGTGACTCTGAACATAAACTTCTGTGTGAAATGGATACATTCTATATCATCAACAAATTTGCTCATGCAAAATGTAGAAAAATTAATATTTAATGTTGACTGTGTTGTTATTTTTGATAATGAAAATTAGTATGCAAATTAAAAATATATGTGTTCAAATATATTTGCATTGTTTTATTGTTTTTTTTAATATAGGGCCCCTTTCTTGACATATGCTACAGGCCTTGCATTAGCTTAATCTGGCACTGGAAGCATAGGGAGAAGATCTGTGAACAGAATGCTAGTGCCAAAACTGGTTTGCAAAATATCATTTTGACAATTTTGATGTTAAGATGCACCATGTGCTGGAAGGTTAGTTGAAAGATGCATCAGGTGCTGTTATTTTGTCATTATCAGCTGATAATGACAAAATAAAGGTATTGGTTGAAGCAAACTGCTGAATAACAACAAGAGAAATTGCTACAAGATTGAATTTTCTGAATTCAGTCGTTCACGAGCAATTGAAACATTAATATTTGGGTTCCACATGTTCTCAAAGAAAGATTTGCTCTATTGCATCAACATCTGTGATTTGCTGCTTAATCATGAAGAAAATGATCCCTTTCTGAAGTGGGCCATAACTGTTGATGAAAAATGGATTGTTCACAACAAAGCTGAATGCAAGTTCGAAAAATCATATTACAATTTTATTATACAAAAACTATTAATTTTTTAATGAAATTTTTTTTACTTATTTTTGTTATAATAAAATCCCTCGTTTAAATATAGGAAAATATATTAATGTATTATAAATATTTTTTCGCTTGTTTAAAAATTTTATATATTAACAGCTGTTTGCAGTTTGATAAACTATTTATTTCTGTAAAATCCCTCGTTTAAATATAGGAAAATATATTAATGTATTAAAAATATTTTGTAGCTTGTTTAAAAATTTTATATATTAACAGCTGTTTGCAGTTTGATAAACTATTTATTTCTCGAAATATTGCAACATAATGCAGACCATTTCACCTATTTAATACTTATAATAAACTTTTATAACAAAAAATTTTACTATGAATAGCGATATAGAGATTTAATATAATGACCCAATTCATTCATATGATAAAAAAAAAATTCAAAATTAATTTATACGGAAGAATTTTGTCCTTATGTTGCTAATATTATGAAGTATTTTATGTAAAATTTAATATTCAGATATATTCTATATGTAATTTTACATATAATATTACTATAATGTGCAATTAAAAGATTAATACCAATAATAGAAATTTTATCTATTGTTGTTTGTTCTAGAAACCGACTTTGATGGTTTTAAGATATATTTTATCTTATGCCTGGTTTTTGCAGCCATATTCTTCTTAATAAGTCTTATTTTACTATTGGGTGTTAAAAAAGTAAGTTAAAAAATATTTTTTAATGTTTATTAATTTGAATTATACAGTATTTAATATTTGTCATCTGATAAATGTCAAATATTAAATGTGGCTTTATAAATTGTTAATGTAGTAGAATGTTTGAAATAAGCTAATTAAATACGATGGTCTTTTTCCTATTTATATTTCCCTGATCTTAATTTAGATCATCTCTTTCAGTATCACAGTTTGCAATTTAAAAATTTCACAGAAATATTTTCTCTAGTACCAACGATAGCAGAAGCAGAGACTGTCTCTCAGATAGAGCAGTCTGTCAGATAGATTTCTGAGAGACTGTCAATATTTGAGTCTTTCAGAATTATTTTTTTTACATAGTATGATTTTAGATACTTTGGATATTTCCAAAAACAAAAATTTCTAATTTATTTTATCAGGTATAAAAATTAGAAAGAAATAATCTGCAAAATTGCACATATATCAAACTTTTCGAATATATATTTCCGATTTCTTTGGTGGCAATTACTTTAAGATAGGTTATTCATTTAGCCAATTTGCTTATCAATTGTTGACAATATAATGTTATAATGTTGTATAAATATAATGTTGGCAATTGATTTGCTGTTCTTAATTATTTTATTCATTAATGCTATCAAAACAGTCTTAGATACATTCATTGCTTCATTGGATAATTTGACTAGGTTTGCATCGTTTTGCTTCAAACAAATTAATTCATTTAATCTCAATCCGAAATGTTTGCATTTAATTTGAGCTTTGTTGTCTGATTTAAATGCTATTATTTTTTAAAATGTCTCTTAAATAGTATTTAATGATAAACTGATCCATATTATCTATTTTTTCAACGATTTCAAATCATCATTTGTTCTGCAGCTGAGGATTGATAATACTGAATTGCTTAATTAATGTCATGTTTATGATCAGGATGGTATTTCTCTCCCACATTTATTGGATTATTAAGTTAAAATATTGTACAGTATATTTCCAAGAAAACAACGATATTGCAAACATAAAAAATAGTTATGTATTTTAATGTAATTGTGAGGTCCGTGAGACCCTTAAGTTGCACGTTGTTAATTGTAAAATGCAAGAATTTTGTATTAACAAAAATAGATATTTAATACATATGAAATACTCTCTTTTCAATAGATATGAATTTCCTTTGAAAGTATATATATATATATATATATATATATACTGTGAGGTCCGTGAGACCCTTAAGTTGCACGTTGTTAATTGTAAAATGCAAGAATTTTGTATTAACAAAAATAGATATTTAATATATATGAAATACTCTCTTTTCAATAGATATGAATTTCCTTTGAAAGTATATATATATATATATCCTTATATATCCTATAATATATATATATATTTTAATCTGTTGCATCATATTTGTCCATACTTTTAAAATGAGGAAATAAATCGTTTCAAGTTTCATTTTCTTCTATCACTTTTCAGAAAGGATCAGGAAATAGATGACGGCTAAAATGCCGACGGAAACATGACGATTCCTCAAATCGTCGAACAGGACCTTTACAAACAAAAACTAAAGATTTTTATATGGCACAAAGTGGATAAATATTGATATCATTCCCACGACAGGACAAGGAACAAATATTAGGAAAACATTTCTCTCTTCAGCTGATATTCGTCGAGTTTGGTCATTTTTGATGCTCTACTTCCTCATTTTAAAAGTTTGGACAAATATGATAAACAGATTAAAAAAAAAGATATCCTTTCAAAGGAAATTCATATCTATTTAATATATATTAAATATCTATCTTTGTTAATACAAAATTCTTGCATTTTACAATTAACGTGCAACTTAAGGATCTCACGGACCTCACAATTACATTAAAATACATAACTATTTTTTATGTTTGCAATATCGTTGTTTTCTTGGAAATATACTGTATAATATTTTAACTTGATAATCCAATAAATGTGGGAGAGAAATGCCATCCTGATCATAAACATGACATTAATGATAACATGTTTTATTAATTAAGCAATTCAGTATTATCAATCCTCAGCTGCAGAACAAATGAAATCCTCGTTGAAAAAATAGATAATATGGATCACTTTATCATCAAATACCATTTAAGAGACATTTTAAAAAATAATAGCATTTAAATCAGACAACGAAGCTCAAATTAAAGACAAACGGAGAGCAGCGCAGTAAAAAGAAGAAAGAAAGAATAATTTAAAAGTTTATCCATTAAGAAGACAAGGAGGGACCAGAAATCTATTCTGGAAAGCTTTTAATCAGGATGAATAAACTAGTTAGACAAAGGATCATACAGATTTACTGTGATTTATAGGAGGGCCATCAAAAAGAACCATGAAAGAACAATATACATCATATCGTATAGGCTATCTATTAATTACATGTTACAAAGAAACCTAATCAAAAGTAAACAAAGAACTTTTAATTGGATGCGTGGCATTGTATTGATTTAGCAATTTTTCTTATATTAGGTTCGACATTCTTAGTAGCCAAACACAAAATTGATCCGAAATTTTTATTAGTTAAGCGGCAGTGTTACCTTGTGCGCGTATATAATTTTTTAAATGACCTATTTCACACACACATAAATACAATAAAAATAAAAAAATGTTTATTATTATAACTATGATTATTATTTCTTCCTTATTGTTTAAAAACATTATTATCAAACCACTGTAAAAATAATTTCACATCAGAAAAATATTATTTGAAAACGTATTGTTCAAAACTACAAACAATATTTCGTTGATTGTATGATTTGTTAAAATAACACATGGTGAATCGGGCCGCCAACAAATCAACGGATATCAGCGGTCTGTGCATTGCTGCTATAAAAAAAAAAGATCAGGATAACTTGAAGCCATTTAAAGCCATGCTCAACTTGCAAGCGACGCGACGCTGTACGATGCGATATTACCAACGCGATGTTTCGCTATGCTACGCAACGATCTGCAATGTCTCTCACGAGAACCATTTCTATAGAGTCTATAAAGAAAATATCGTCCCATTAGCTTAAACAGTTCAAGCTGTCTAACTAAACGTGTTGTAAGCATAAAAATGGCTGACCAGAAACATCTTATTAGTTTTATTACGAGATAAATTTCGGATGATTATGTTGAAATATCACTAACAAATGTTATACAAAGAACAGTAGAATTTAATACTTCTTTATCAAATATATACATACATTTTCATAGATTATTTAAAAAAACATCTTAAAATTATTCACTATAAAATTAAAGCTAAATTCTTAAATTTAGCTTTAATTATTCTAGAAATTGTGTATCACGTCAATTTTTCTCTAGTTTATAACTTCTTTAGTTTTTAGTTCGCTGCTAAGCAAAGTCAGCGACCTAACGATCACTGACTTCGCTTAGCAGCGAACTTTGCGATTGATGACGTCATTCAAAGTAAGCAACCCATCCAGTTAGGCAGCTCATTCCAACAAGACTGTTACTGAGAAGCTGCTTGCCAACTGGAAGCACTCTATGTCTGTTGGTTTATTTTCTTTCGTCATAATATCTCGTCATACAGCGTCGCATAGCTTGTATGTGGTACATCGCCTTAAGCCTTGGTCACACTGTGCAATTGTTCGCCGCGCCTGCGACTGCAACAGCGATGGCTCTTCCAACAAATTGGTAAACCTCCTCCGAATAGTGGGCGACTTCAATCATGCTTGAAAACAAGAGAGCTTGTTTTCCCATAGACGGTTGCAAACTCGCAACCAATGAAAAGCGAGGAACGTTTTGACACGTGTACAAGACGGCGGTTACATGGAATTCAACCGTAGAGTCGACTTTTATAGAATTATTACAACAACATAGGTAGACGGTTGCAAGCTCGCAACCAATGAAAAGCGAGGAACGTTTTGACACGTGTACAAGATGGCGGTTACATGGAATTCAACCGTAGAGTCGACTTTTATAGAATTATTACAACAACATAGTTGTTTGTGGATTATCCGTTAGTTCCGTGGATTATCGAAAAAAAGATATAAAAAAATCATGCTTGGCGTGAAATAAGCGAGGTATGAGGTACCCACAGATCCAGCATTTTTTGGTAACCAAGATGTTTTCGGTGGTTTAGAATGCATCGTCATTGACTTCAACTGGACGTCCAGAGTGCTCCTCATCTTTTAATGTAAAATCCTGAATGAAATTTGGCAAACCAGTTCTGACACTACCATTCTTTTAAGGCTTCATCACCATACACAGCACATAACTTTTTGTGAGCTTGTGTTGCATTACTACCTTTACGAAAATAAAAAAGCAAAATGTGACGAAAATGTTCACTTCGGTTTTCCAATGTTTAGCTTATTACACGCACACACTATTTAATAGATCAATGTAATTTTGCTACTGAATGTTTCATAGAGGACCAAGTAATAACATATCAAAAGATCTTATCTGTGCAAAGATGTAAACATGCATAAAAATACAAGTAACGCCACCTGTTAGTGAAAAACGCAATGACTTAGTTTTCAACCCAATAAGTTTAGATCACGTCTTTATTGAATGAAAATTTGAATGATTGCTTAAGAATAACAGTATCAGATTACAGTCATGATTTTGAAAAATTGTGTGGAGACATACAATATCAACCTTTTCATTAAAGAAGATAACTTTTTTATGTTTATATATTTTATATATGTGAAATTGTTATTTTATAACATATCTGTGCAAAGATGTAAACATGCATAAAAATACAAGTAACGCCACCTGTTAGTGAAAACCGCAATGACTTAGTTTTCAACCCAATAAGTTTAGATCACGTCTTTATTGAATGAAAATTTGAATGATTGCTTAAGAATAGCAGTATCAAATTACAGTCATGATTTTGAAAAATTGTGTGGAAACATACAATATCAACCTTTTCATTAAAGAAGATAACTTTTTTATGTTTATATATTTTATATATGTGAAATTGTTATTTTTGTTACTTATTATTTACCATTTATGTACCATGAACTATAATGATTTTATTATATTATTGTAACGCTAACATATTTCTCTATTTGATCTGCTACCCACCTAAAAAAAAAGATTATGCACCCACCAGGCTTTAAAAATCTTTCGTTGCACACTTGCTTTCAATGATCTGCTACCCACCTAAAAAAAAGATTATGCACCCACCAGGCTTTAAAAATCTTTCGTTGCACACTTGCTTTCAAAAAGGTTGGCCACCACTGATGTAACCGGTATCACATCTTTCCTACATGTCTCTCAATCGATCCTTCCAATTTAGTGATTTTAAAAGATGTCAAAATATAATTCTAACTTTAAGGGTAAATTCAAAAAATGTCTTAGACATAATACAACACTTATAAATGTTTGAATTGCATTATTGCCACGATTTACATTAGAATATGGAGTTAATCAAATTGGCTTCTGAAATAAATTAAGTATTCAATGGCCAAAAACATTTTTGTCATTTAGTGGTATTAAGCCTAACTATTAAGGAAAGTTATTTTTTTATATAAATAGTTAAGAATGAATCAAGTATTTTGACGCTAAAATTTAAAAAAATTCAAAAAGTGGAATTAATCGATTTGGCTTGTGAACGGCTCATATACAAATGATTAAAATTTCATGCCAATTCCATTTCAAGAGTAAATGAGAACAAATCTGGGGTCAATATACGGAGCACTGTTCTTAAATACAGATATATAACTACCGATTTTGCTGTTTCATTATATTAAATAGTCTACGAAGATGCCTCTGCAATATATCCATCAATAGTATGAACAACTGAGCAAGTTTGAGAGAGGCCACATTATATGCCTATAGAAAACTTGAGTTGTTATTTAGCAGCAAAATGTATTTACTGATAATAAAAATAACAATAGGCTATTTTTTAACTCTTAAATCACTTTCTCATTACTAGAAAAGTGAGTTTGTCATTAAGAAAGCAGTTACATTCTATAACATGTAATTTCTAATTTCCTAAAGAAGAGGATTGAAATATTAAGTTAATATTAAAATAAATATAAAAGTCAAAATAAAAAAAAAATAAAATTCATTAAAATAAGTGCAGGTTAATTCTTCAGAACTACTACTGCAAACCACACAACAATTTGAGTTACAAACTTTTAAGTTACCTTATATTTAGATGAAAAAATACTGTACTTTTGATATATTTAATATCAGTTTTCACAAGTTTATGTTAAAAATGAAAACAGTAATTTTGGAAAATTATTTTAAATTTAAAATTGTCTAGATAATGCTTTTAATATCAATAGATAAATGGTTTTTAATAAATGCAGTGAATATTACTAGAAAAAAATTTATAAAAAATTGAACAAACTATTAAGAGCAATTTCTTTACTGAAAATCCATACTATTATACAAGTAAATCAGCTCAAAAGAAAATTATTTTTAACTTAATATCAATATTTTTTCATTGAGTTTTAACAAAAATGATTTTTCATAGTTATTAATTCCATCAGCTATTTGTCTGCCTGATTAGCAAATTATCAGAACAACAAAACATTAGAAAGTGCTTAAATTTTAGGGAATGTCCTTATTAATCAAGATATATGCATATTAATTTTGAAGTTTCTGTATAGTCTTATTACATAAAGTCATTTGAAATTTTAAATACCTTTATCATTTAAACTATATCACACACAAAATGTTATTTTATTCAAAAATTTTTAATAAAATTATTACTTACTTCTAAGAAAATCTTTACATATATTTTAGATATATAACTTCCATTCTTGCAATATCCTTAAATCTCCATGAATAACAAAACAACTAAGTTTTTATTATATGGAAAACAAATAATAGACCGAGTATAGAAAATAATGATAAATAGTGATCATGAAGAATTAAGGATACTGTATATTTTAGAAAATAAAATCAGATAATATATTTTTACAGCTAAGTTTTTATTATATGGAAAACAAATAATAGACCAAGTATAGAAAATAATGATAAATAGTGTCCATGAAGAATTAAGGATACTGTATATTTTAGAAAATAAAATCAGATAATATATTTTTAATAATTTTAATAAAAAAATTTCAGAAAATTAATCCCTCATTATTGAAATGATTATGATAAATTTTCCAAATCAATATTAGTGTATAATTTTTTACTTGCAAAAATGGTTAAAATAAAAATTAGAACAAAACTATACCTGTAAATCATTTTTCTGCCTCGTTTATTTAAAAGATCCATTTTACTTAATACATTGACATGGGGAATTTCCAAAATAACCATTGCAGATAATGCAGTGAATACACCAGAAAGAAACTTTGATGGCTCAATTAAAAACCGAGAATCAAGAATATAAACTGCACAAATTCGATAATCCCAACTGTGAAGCATATTTACCAATTTTCGCATGATGTCTAAATGAGTATATAACTCTATCTGTCCTAAAAATTATAAAATATAACTTTCAAATAAATATATATATATATATAAAATAGAAAAATAA
Organism: Olivierus martensii; assembly: GCA_000484575.1. NCBI lineage: Eukaryota > Metazoa > Arthropoda > Arachnida > Scorpiones > Buthidae > Olivierus > Olivierus martensii. Next base: position 32,864 of record AYEL01066160.1, read on the forward strand.
AATCTATAAAATGGATTTCTTATAATATTCTTATAAAATCTAAGAATAAAATATAAAATAAAATCTGTTAAAATGTAAAAATACTTAATTGAAGAGTATTGTGGCAGAAATGTACAATATATTCTTTCATATTTAAAATAATATTTTAAAAATAGAGAAAACAAAAATAAATCATATTTTATATAACTACTATAGGTTTCCATTTTAATTCTTTCTAAAATGAAGGAAATTAAGAAAATAGGGCTTTATTCAATTTTGCTGCATTAAAGTTTTTAGTTTTTTAATAATTAATTCAATTTTGTTAGCAATATAGTAATGAAATAAATTAATGATGGCTTAACTGAAGTAATATTAAATGAGGATCTACTCTAGGGTTGTTTCTAGTTAGAAATTCTATGTCTAGTTTAATATTTTTTCTAGTTGAATATGGTTATAACGAAATCATTTTGTTATAACCAAAATGAAGAGATGAATTTTAAAAATTAGTTCTAACCAACCTGAATTCACAGAAAACTGTAATCCCATCTGTTCAGCAAAAATGTTTGCCTTTCCCACTAAAAGTGGACCAGAAATAGGCAAATTTTATCACCTTGCTTGCTTGAACCATATTAAAAGTGCAACCCCCTAAATTTTCAAAATTTTTCGTTCTTGCACATTTCTGATCTGGTTTAATTTTGTTAATTTCCTAATTTTATATATTATCATCTCTATTTTTTATCGTCATTGATAAAGTAGAATTCACAATGCAGAGATTTTTACAAATTTCTGTTTTGAGCAATTATCTTTATCAATAGCTTGAAGTTCTAGAGCAAGATCTAAAGAAATTTAACTTTTTTTTATTGAAAAAGATGATTACAAAAAGAATTCCAGTTGTCATCACCTTTTTAACCAACACCTTATTCTAGTTTCAATTTTGATAATGTGAAACTGAAATCAAAATCAGAATATGATACTGCACTTATAACACATGCAGAAAGTATTCTCACCCCTTCTGATGAAGTGAAACAAGCCTAATACCATTTCTTTGAACTTGAGGGGAAATTTTATATTGTTCTTGGTTTAAATGATATTTAAATTAATCTTAAAATAAATTTTAATTCTTTGCGAGATGGCTTTTTTTTTTTGTTATAACCGATGTTTATGAATTATCCATTCTGCCATTTTTTTCATAACAATAGTGTTTTAATATAATGTTAACCTATGGACATTGGTTGGGACTGTGAAACCATTTTGTTATAACCGATTTTTCAATATATATCCATTTTCATTATAATCGCGTTAGAGATTCCAGATATCTAGGTTATATCTGTGAATATATAACGGATTTTCCAATAGGGGCACTTGAACTTTGACAGTGTATAGAGGTCATATTGGTGAAACTACAGCAGTCAAATTTAGAGGTCATAATAATTAATGTTGGGCAAATCATTGTGGAAACTTACAGTGTTGAGCAATGCGTACAAATCATTAAACTTTACTATCAAAATGGGTACTCAGTTCAAGCTATGTTCCATGCACTAGATAATTTTTATGGTGCACACAATCGTCCTGTTGAGTCGACTATTTATCATTTGGTGAACAAATTCGAATCAACTAGTTCAGTACACAATCAAACAACACCCATACATTGTCGAAACAAGAGGTCTGCAAAAAACATTGCTGCAGTGAACGAAAGTGTGCAGGATAACCAGAGCAGTCAATTCCTCATTGCATTCAAGAACTTGACCTTTCACAGACTCAACTTGGCAAATTTTGCATAGGGACTTGGGCTTGCACCCATACAAAATTCAATTGACCCAGGAACTGAAGATAAATGACCATAGGCAGTTTCGAGCATTCACTGACTGGGCTCTGGAGCAGTTGGAAGTGGACCCCGATTTCAGACGGAAAATCAGCAAAGAGGCCCATTTTTGGATGAATGACTATGTCAGCAAGCAAAATTGTCACATTTGGGGAGATAACAATCCACATGAGACCCATCAGTGACAAATGCATCCAGAAAAAGTCACTGTTTAGGGTGGATTGGTCCGGCAAGGTCTAAAATCCACACTAAACAGTGACTTTTTCTGGTACTTCTTCCAAAATGAAGCTGGTGCTGCCATAACTGTCACCGGTGAGAGGTACAGGTTGAAGATAACCAATTTTTTGTGTCCTAAATTGGAAGATATGGATCTCAATGACATGTGATTTTAACAAGATGGCGCTAAGTGCCATACAGTGCATGCAACAATGGATCTTCTGAGTGACAAATTCAACAGCATGGTTATCTCGCGTTTCGGCAATGTCAACTGGCCACTGAGATTGTGTGATTTAACGTCATTAGACTTTTTCTTGTGAGGCTATGTTAAATCACAGATCTACACGAATAAGCCACAGACAATTGATGCCTTAAAAGTCAGCATTCAATGATATCAAGCCTGATTTATGCAGTCGAGTTATCAAAAATCAGACCTCTAGGGTACACACCACCCAGCAAAGCCGCGGCAGCCATTTGGCCGATATTATATTTCATACATATTGTAATCAAATACTCTTTCAAATAAAAAAAAATTTAATGATATCTCATACACAACTTGTTTTATTTAAATTTAAAGTTTGAGTGCCCTTAATGAAAAACCCTTTATATACAGTAGAACCTCGATATTTCGAATCTCATGGGAACAAAAAAAAATTCAATATAAAGAGTTTGAGATATCAAGACTTAATTTTAAATAAAAATTTTTATGTCAATAATACATACTGTAGTTTTTTATATTGTATAGGACACTCTTTTTTTCTGTAAAAAATTAATGCCTAAATACTCCTGCATTTTATAAACCAAAATTTGAAAATATTGCTGAATAAACATGATCATATTGACAAAAACCTATCAACAATTAGAAGTGAAACTTAGAAACTACTGTACAGCATGTTCAGTATTCTGAGCCTGCACAAAAAAGTTTTTTTTCCGGTTATCGGTAGCATATTTATGTTCTTTTGTTAAATTTAAATCCTTTGTTTAGACTCCAAAAGCCATGGAAAATTTGTATTTTTAATTTCTCTAGCACAAAAATTATAAACTAATTTGAGATAGTGAGGGTTTTGAATAAAATACTTTGAGATAATTATTGAAATTACATTGATTTAATGCCGAAAGTACACAGAAAAAAATTTTCCACATATGAAAGGTTTCAAGATAGAGAGGTTCGAGATAACAAGGTTACACTGTATATAATTCATATATATAATCTGAAATATATACCATATTACTTCGAATTTAAGCCACACTTTTTATTCAAATTTTTGAGATGTAAATTTAAATTCAAAGTGATTATTTTAACATCTTATTTCTCCCATTTCCCATCCCCAATGTTTGGGTTTTTCTTTACGCTCTACACATGTGCATAGTATTAGGACCATTGATAACAGTTTTTTTGGTAGTCCCCTGATCGTATTTTTCTGATTTAATCCAGTCGCTGTTTGATAGTAGCTTGTAGAATCATATCATATCTGGTCATACTTTAATTATAAGAAAAATCACAAATTACTATAATGCTGTTTATAAACACTGATGGAAACAAATTACCACCTTTTGTTATTTTAAACAAAAAAACTATACCCAAGTAAAATTTTCCTAAGGTTTGAGCACAAAAGAATGCATGGATGTCAACAGAATTGATGAAAGATTGATTAGAACATGTTTGGAAGAAGATACATGGCACTATTTTTAAAACAAACAAAAGTGATAATATATCTGAAGTAGATTCTCAATAAATTAAGTAGCTTATTATGTATATTAGTACTGATTTAAGTAAAAAAAAACTATTTCTTTTTTTTCAATATCTATATAAAATCATTGTTATTTTTTCCAATTTTCCAATTTTAAAATCCTATTGTGGCTTTAATTCGAGGGTGGTTTAAATTCGAAGTAATACGGTATAAATATATAATCTGAAATTACTACTTAGAAACTGGTCATGGGACTGACTAAAAACAAATATATTCATTTTCCTGAATTCAATCTTAAACTTTTATTGAATAAAATACAATGAAAATATAAACACTTTACCAGGACAGTCAAACAATGTGTATGTTTCATCTTCATCTCCAAGCTGATCTTCAAGCCATTCTGGATTCTGAATCAAATGTCTAAATAGTAAAAAAATTAAGAAATTTAATATATTTAAATTTTTATATATTTTTGAAAAAATCCAAAATCATACTAACTCCATGCAATATACAAGCCCTCCATTTGGACCAAACTTCATTTCTTCATCTTCCATTACATCATCAACATGAATCAAATCTCTTACATCTAAAAAAATGTCAATTATATTTATAATGTTGGCCAAAAAGTAATTCCTTCTCTTAAACAAATCCAATTAATATAAAAATATTCTTTCATATTTAAAATATTTTAAAAATATTTAAATTTTGTAATACAAAAATTTAAATTTTATAGATTATTGGTTTTTTAATGAAATACAGGCAATTCCAGATTTATATAACATTCTACAAAATCTTATCAAAGTCAAAATATACACATGTCACAGTCTATTCTATGAAATAGTAAAGCATACCTTATACTGTTTCAAACAGATAGCATTAAAAATAGTTATATTAAAGAATAAACAAATAAGTTACATGGTAAAGCAGTTGCTTACCATCTTGGAGGACAACATTCTACAAAATCTTATCAAAGTTAAAATATACATATGTCACAGTCTATTCTATGAAATAGTAAAGCATACCTTATACTGTGTCAAACAGATAGCATTAAAAATAATTATATTAAAGAATAAACAAATAAGTTACATGGTAAAGCAGTTGCTTACCATCTTGGAAGATTTGAATTCAATTCAAAGTTCCATACCTTAACAGATCTACTAAGATCAGTATATTTTTGTTTTTAGTCAGTAAATTTTCCAATGAGTGAGTTCCTAATTTGATCAAAATCTTCTGATTGGAAAGCCAAAGCATTTCCATTCTTCCAATCCAACTGAATGTTCCATGTACTGCACAGATTAGCTAATATTATTCATAGACAATACTGTATACTTAAGTTAGTGCTTAGAGAAAACAAAAATAAATCATATTTTATATAACTACTATAGGTTTCCATTTTAATTCTTTCTAAAATGAAGGAAATTAAGAAAATAGGGCTTTATTCAATTTTGCTGCATTAAAGTTTTTAGTTTTTTAATAATTAATTCAATTTTGTTAGCAATATAGTAATGAAATAAATTAATGATGGCTTAACTGAAGCAATATTAAATGAGGATCTACTCTAGGGTTGTTTCTAGTTAGAAATTCTATGTCTAGTTTAATATTTTTTCTAGTTGAATATGGTTATAACGAAATCATTTTGTTATAACCAAAATGAAGAGATGAATTTTAAAAATTAGTTCTAACCAACCTGAATTCACAGAAAACTGTAATCCCATCTGTTCAGCAAAAATGTTTGCCTTTCCCACTAAAAGTGGACCAGAAATAGGCAAATTTTATCACCTTGCTTGTTTGAACCATATTAAAAGTGCAACCCCTAAATTTTCAAAATTTTTCGTTCTTGCACATTTCTGATCTGGTTTAATTTTGTTAATTTCCTAATTTTATATATTATCATCTCTATTTTTTATCATCATTGATAAAGTAGAATTCACAATGCAGAGATTTTTACAAATTTCTGTTTTGAGCAATTATCTTTATCAATAGCTTGAAGTTCTAGAGCAAGATCTAAAGAAATTTAACTTTTTTTTATTGAAAAAGATGATTACAAAAAGAATTCCAGTTGTCATCACCTTTTTAACCAACACCTTATTCTAGTTTCAATTTTGCTATTATTTGCATTTCTTTACATTTTTAACTTTTTTTATTGAAAAAGATGATTTCAAAAAGAATTCCAGTTGTCATCACCTTTTTAACCAACACCTTATTCTAGTTTCAATTTTGATAATGTGAAACTGAAATCAAAATCAGAATATGATACTGCACTTATAACACATGCAGAAAGTATTCTCACCCCTTCTGATGAAGTGAAACAAGCCTAATACCATTTCTTTGAACTTGAGGGGAAATTTTATATTGTTCTTGGTTTAAATGATATTTAAATTAATCTTAAAATAAATTTTAATTCTTTGCGAGATGGCTTTTTTTTTTGCTATAACCGATGTTTATGAATTATCCATTCTGCCATTTTTTTCATAACAATAGTGTTTTAATATAATGTTAACCTATGGACATTGGTTGGGACTGTGAAACCATTTTGTTATAACCTCTTTTGTTATAACTGATGTTTATGAATTATCCATTCTGCCATTTTTTCATAACAATAGTGCTTTAATATAATGTTAACCTATGGACATTGGTTGGGACTGTGAAACCATTTTGTTATAACCGATTTTTATCCATTTTGTTATCCATTTTCATTATAATCGCGTTAGAGATTCCAGATATCTAGGTTGTATCTGTGAATATATAACGGGTTTTCCAATAGGGCACTTGAACTTTGACAGTGTATAGCGGTCATATTGGTGAAGCTACAGCAGTCAAATTTCAATATATATCCATTTTCATTATAATCGCGTTAGAGATTCCAGATATCTAGGTTATATCTGTGAATATATAACGGGTTTTCCAATAGGGGCACTTGAACTTTGACAGTGTATAGCGGTCATATTGGTGAAACTACAGCAGTCAAATTTAGAGGTCATAATAATTAATGTTGGGCAAATCATTGTGGAAAGTTACAGTATTGAGCAATGCATACAAATCATTAAACTTTACTATCAAAATGGGTACTCAGTTCAAGCTATGTTCCATGCATCTTAGTGTTGAGCAATGCGTACAAATCATTAAACTTTACTATCAAAATGGGTACTCAGTTCAAGCTATGTTCCATGCACTAGATAATTTTTATGGTGCACACAATTGTCCTGTTGAGTTGACTATTTATCATTTGGTGGACAAATTCGAATCAACTAGTTCAGTACACAATCAAACAACACCCATACATTGTCGAAACAAGAGGTCTGCAAAAAACATTGCTGCATTGAACGAAAGTGTGCAGGATAACCAGAGCAGTCAATTCCTCATTGCATTCAAGAACTTGACCTTTCACAGACTCAACTTGGCAAATTTTGCATAGGGACTTGGGCTTGCACCCATACAAAATTCAATTGATCCAGGAACTGAAGATAAATGACCATAGGCAGTTTCGAGCATTCACTGACTGGGCTCTGGAGCAGTTGGAAGTGGACCCCGATTTCAGATGGAAAATCAGCAAAGAGGCCCATTTTTGGATGAATGACTATGTCAGCAAGCAAAATTGTCACATTTGGGGAGATAACAATCCACATGAGACCCATCAGTGACAAATGCATCCAGAAAAAGTCACTGTTTAGGGTGGATTGGTCCGGCAAGGTCTAAAATCCACACTAAACAGTGACTTTTTCTGGTATTTCTTCCAAAATGAAGCTGGTGCTGCCATAACTGTCACCGGTGAGAGGTACAGGTTGAAGATAACCGATTTTTTGTGTCCTAAATTGGAAGATATGGATCTCAATGACATGTGATTTCAACAAGATGGCACTAAGTGCCATACAGTGCATGCAACAATGGATCTTCTGAGTGACAAATTCAACAGCATGGTTATCTCGCGTTTCGGCAATGTCAACTGGCCACTGAGATTGTGTGATTTAACGTCATTAGACTTTTTCTTGTGGGGCTATGTTAAATCACAGATCTACGTGAATAAGCCACAGACAACTGATGCCTTAAAAGTCAGCATTCAATGATATCAAGCCTGATTTATGCAGTCGAGTCATCGAAAATCGGACCTCTAGGGTACACACCACCCAGCAAAGCTGCGGCAGCCATTTGGCCGATATTATATTTCATACATATTGTAATCAAATACTCTTTCAAATAAAAAAAAATTTAACAATATCTCATACACAACTTGTTTTATTTAAATTTAAAGTTTGAGTGCCCTTAATGAAAAACCCTTTATATACAGTAGAACCTCGATATTTCGAATCTCATGGGAACAAAAAAAAATTCAATATAAAGAGTTTGAGATATCAAGACTTAATTTTAAATAAAAATTTTTATGTCAATAATACATACTGTAGTTTTTTTATATTGTATAGGACACTCTTTTTTTCTGTAAAAAATTAATGCCTAAATACTCCTGCATTTTATAAACCAAAATTTGAAAATATTGCTGAATAAACATAATCATATTGACAAAAACCTATCAACAATTAGAAGTGAAACTTAGAACTACTGTACAGCATGTTCAGTATTCTGAGCCTGCACAAAAAAGTTTTTTTTCCGGTTATCGGTAGCATATTTATGTTCTTTTGTTAAATTTAAATCCTTTGTTTAGACTCCAAAAGCCAAGGAAAATTCATATTTTTAATTTCTCTAGCACAAAAATTATAAATTAATTTGAGATAGTGAGGGTTTTGAATAAAATACTTTGAGATAATTATTGAAATTACATTGATTTAATGCCGAAAGTACACAGAAAAAAATTTTCCACATATGAAAGGTTTCAAGATAGAGAGGTTCGAGATAACAAGGTTACACTGTATATAATTCATATATATAATCTGAAATATATACCATATTACTTCGAATTTAAGCCACACTTTTATTCAAATTTTTGAGATGTAAATTTAAATTCAAAGTGATTATTTTAACATCTTATTTCTCCCATTTCCCATCCCCAATGTTTGGGTTTTTCTTTACGCTCTACACATGTGCATAGTATTAGGACCATTGATAACAGTTTTTTTGGTAGTCCCCTGATCGTATTTTTCTGATTTAATCCAGTCGCTGTTTGATAGTAGCTTGTAGAATCATATCATATCTGGTCATACTTTAATTATAAGAAAAATCACAAATTACTATAATGCTGTTTATAAACACTGATGGTCTTTACGCTTTACACATGTACATAGTATTAGGACCATTGATAACAGTTTTTTTGGTGGTCCCCTGATCGTATTTTTCTGATTTAATCCAGTCGTTGTTTGATAGTAGCTTGTAGAATCATATCATATCTGGTCATATTTTAATTATAAGAAAAATCACAAATTACTATAATGCTGTTTATACACTGATGGAAACAAATTACCACCTTTTGTTATTTTAAACAAAAAAACTATACCCAAGTAAAATTTTCCTAAGGTTTGAGCACAAAAGAATGCATGGATGTCAACAGAATTGATGAAAGATTGATTAGAACATGTTTGGAAGAAGATACATGGCACTATTTTTAAAACAAACAAAAGTGATAATATATCTGAAGTAGATTCTCAATAAATTAAGTAGCTTATTATGTATATTAGTACTGATTTAAGTAAACAAAATATTTCTTTTTTTCAATATCTATTATAAAATCATTGTTATTTTTTCCAATTTTAAAATCCTATTGTTGCTTAAATTCGAGGGTGGTTTAAATTCGAAGTAATACGGTATAAATATATAATCTGAAATTACTACTTAGAAACTGGTCACAGGACTGACTAAAAACAAATATATTCATTTTCCCGAATTCAATCTTAAACTTTTATTGAATAAAATACAATGAAAATATAAACACTTTACCAGGACAGTCAAACAATGTGTATGTTTCATCTTCATCTCCAAGCTGATCTTCAAGCCATTCTGGATTCTGAATCAAATATCTAAATAGCAAAAAAATTAAGAAATTTAATATATTTAAATTTTTATATATTTTTGAAAAAATCCAAAATCATACTAACTCCATGCAATATACAAGCCCTCCATTTGGACCAAACTTCATTTCTTCATCTTCCATTACATCATCAACATGAATCAAATCTCTTACATCTAAAGAATTGTAATTAATATATTTATAATGTTGGCCAAAAAGTAATTCCTTCTCTTAAACAAATCCAATTAATATAAATACATCCATATACAGCTGATTTTATTTTGTTCTTACAAGAATCTATCACTATATATAACTTTGGATAAGTAGTTATAGCAAGATATATACATATTCTTCAAAATGGTAATAATAATAATAATAATAATAATAATAATAATAATAATATATTAACATCAATGTGGGCACGGAGTATCTCCGGAGCAAAGTGTTATGTCGGACACAAGCAATAATAATAATAATAATAATAATAATAATAATAATATTAACAGCAATGTGGGCACGGAGTATCTCCGGAGCAAAGTGTTATGACGGACACAAGTCAAGACATAGCTACTTGTGATGTTTAATTGTAATTTAAAGATGTCTGTTTGTGTCACTGTTGAGAAACTTTCTTACTATGTTGCATGTAATGAGTAGAGATGCTTTTTGTAGTGTTATCAAAATATTTCTTTTTTTCAATATCTATTATAAAATCATTGTTATTTTTTCCAATTTTAAAATCCTATTGTTGCTTAAATTCGAGGGTGGTTTAAATTCGAAGTAATACGGTATAAATATATAATCTGAAATTACTATTTGTCTGTGTGAGCAGCTTGCAACCAGACGCAATGTGTTGAATTGTTTCGGGTGCTATGTGGCATTTCCTACAGGTGTTGTTTGTTAATGTCCTGTCTTTCAGTATGTATTTTCTGTAGTTTTTCGTGTTTATTACCTGGTCTTGTATAGCTATTATAAACCCTTCTGTTTCAGTAAATAGATCCCCCTTGACTAACCAGCTGTTTGATGCTTTGGCATCAATGAAGTGTTTTTGTAAGTCATGTGGATGTATGTATGCAGTGTTGTCTATTTGCCATGGAGTGCTGATCTGAAGATTTAGTGGTGTTATGTTTCTATCTGCCAAGACAATAGCTTTGTGTAGTTTTAATGTATGTTGTTTTTTATGGAAGAACTCTCTCAGATTATATATCTGTCTGTCGTGTAAATGTCGGATGTCAATGAGACCACATTCACCTTCCATGCGTGGGAGAGTAGTTCTTTCTATGGCAGATTTCAGGTGATGGTATTGGTATTTTGTAAGTGTTGTTCGTGTTTTTCTTTGGAGTGATTCAAGTTCTGTCTGTGTCCA
>AYEL01066161.1:0-19217 GCA_000484575.1 Olivierus martensii
TCGCACACATTAAAACAACGATATGTTAAACATGACATAGGCCTATACCAAAATATTATGAAAGATAATCCCGATTATAAATATAAGGCTATAACATCTGAAATTATTCTATGAAATATCTTCTGAAATTTTTGAAACTATGTTTATAATCTAATAACATCGAAAAGTTCACTTACCGTAATTTTTTTTACAGTTTTTCGATGTTCATCTCTATTAAAAAAATAATAATAATAATAAACTGTTATTTTAAAGCGAATTGTTAACAGTAACTGAGCCATTAATTATGCCGCCTCCTCCATTCCAAAGCTTTCCCCCCCTATTTCCTATAACAACGGACGATTGTATTTTACGTCAATACGCTCGTCGTCACTATTCCTGGAGCTGCAATCGAACAGCAACTGGTTTTTCATCCTCCAGGAGCAACCTGCAATACATTTTAGAACTGACTGTACCTGTTTTAGTATTGTTGTGTCGATGATCAACTGCTCTTGAATCTATTTATGAGGGAGTGGTTGTATCTCAGCTGGCTTATGCTTGCCCAATTTGGGGAGTGCGCGACGAAAAATTTGCACAGTGTGACCACAGCTTTAGGGTGCGGCTATGCAGATGCAAATTTAGCTGCGAGAGAGAGATTTCTGGCTTTATCGCTCTCGTTGAGTACAACTATGCACGAGCGAAAGCTAAGAAATCTTGCGAGCGAGAGCGAGAAAGTACTTCTCGTTTACATCCAACTCGGTTTGATGCTTCTCGCTATATTGTGCGCCTGCGCAATCTCACCGATCTCGCTTTCATTTCCAACATGGATGCCTTTAATAATCAAGGACAATCGCATTTAAACGAAAAATTAATTAATTGTGTATTTGCTTATCCCGAAAATTTGGATAAATGATTGAGCATAGAAATCGAGAAATTACACAATCTCCCCGATCTCGCTTTCATTTCCAACATGGATGCCTTTAATAATCAAGAACAATCGCATTTAAACGAAAAATTAATTATTGTGTATTTGCTTATCCCGAAAATTTGGATAAATGATTGAGCATAGAAATCGAGAAATCATCAATATACAACCTTATAAACAATAATTTTCTTAGTAGTAGTCTTCTATACCAGGGGTGGCGAACCTTTTTCTGCTGGCGTGCCAAAAATTTAAAAAGTTATATTTCTTACTACACTTTTGTTTAGTCGAAAACATAGTTCACGCTACTGCATGATAGTTTTAGCGATTGTTATATTTTGCGAGAAGTTTGTTTTCTCAACTTCGCTCGCTCTCGGCAAACTTTTCGCACTCTTAAGGCTGGTTCCCACTAGAGCTACGTTCCGTCTCCGTCCGTCCCCGTCACTCCGTCATTCGTAATCGACTCCGTCAAAAATGTTCACACTACTATCCGTACATCAATCCGTTTAGCCAATGAGCTAAAGCAACAAAAATTCCAGAGCGAGCCAATCACAAACAAGTTTATAAGAAAGTGGTTTATTCAAACAAAATGGATGAACGTGCTGTTTAGGATTGTGAACTTGTTAGCGTTGATAGCATATGCAAAGGATAAAGGAACGGAAATAGTCTCTTTAATATGTATGACCGTCGAACTTATAATTAAAACTGGCAGTTTATTGTATTTTAGATCAAAAAGAGAAAGACGATCAACTGTGACAGAGCAGTGGTCGAAAATATTTGCAAAAAGAAATCGATCATGAAATTCAAAAATTAGAAAATTACTATAGATTCACTCACAAGTCAATTTATCAATAGATAATTTGCAGAAACTACAAAATTTATCGTGTATCTTGATAAATTCAGGTTATCTGCACCTATTGTAACAACATTTGACTGGTTAAAGTTGGACGAACTTGAAATGCAATTAACAGATTTTCAGTCGAGTTACATAAGGAAGCAAAAATGATTAAGTCAACTAACACCACAACGGCATATGCACAATTGCAAGTAGAATAAAAGTGACTAAGAGTTATATGGTCACAACGCAAATTTTTTGCGCAGCGAAAATTTGGAAAATATAAAATTCTAGATTAACGTTCTATGTATGTATATATAAATATAAATATGTGCCACGTGCCAGCAAAATTGTTCTGCGTGCCATTCCTGGCACGCGTGCCGTAGGTTCGCCACCGCTGTCTATACTACACATTTGTTTAGTCGAAAACATAGTTCACGCTACTGCATGATAGTTTTAGCGATTGTTATATTTTGCGAGAAGTTTGTTTACTCAACTTCGCTCGCTCTCGGCAAACTTTTCGAACTCTTAGTCTTTGAATCGTTTTTCCATTCTTGCATCCCTGTACAACTTATCCACGCCCCTTATTCTAAATTTCGTCTGTTAAATAACGTTATTCGGCTTTATACCTAGTCTTTGAATCGTTTTTCCATTCTTGCATCCCTGTACCACTTATCCACGCCCCTTATTCTAAATTTCGTCTGTTAAATAACGTTATTCGGCTTTATACCTGTTGAGCAATCCTTGCATAATCACATCAAAACAGTTTTTTAAAACTTTGAAAAATAATAAATATGATACTATAATAATATAAGCAATACGATAAGAAATTTCATTCTAGAGCTTCAACATATTTTAAATACTATAGAATTAATTTTTCATCATTAAAAAAATTAATTTTTTTCAACATTGATTTTACAGATAAGTCGCCACTAAAATATGAACGTTAAAATCCTCATGTGTTCAATCGATGACAATAACGAGATAGATTCTTAATAGAACAAGAACATAAGATCTTTATTCACAGACATTTTGTATATCAGCATCAGCAGGATCAGATCTGATCCTATGTACAAAATGTTTGAAGATTAATAACTTCCTTATTTGCTTCTATAGGAATATCTTCATATTAATAAATTAATATGATCACAGTTTGTAAGCCTATATGAATCAAGATAACAGTATATTTTATATAGTGTAATAGCATCTTTTCTTATTATTATAACTTAAATAGTTGTTTTTGTTTATCATTCTAAAGTTATAATCAATATTTAATCATAATTTTGCAATTCTGTTTAATAAACAATATCAATCTTTCGTTGCAGGACAGCCGTCTCTTGGTGATTCCTTGGCTAATTTGGATGGTCTTAGTTATTCAAGGACAATGTTATATGTTCGTTAAAACCATTATCGTGGCGACTAATTCTGTGAGTTAATTTTTTAATGTATTTTAGTACAATAATCATATATTAGGATTACCATATTTAATTAACTCTCATTATACTTTAAATAGCTAAAATAAATTAGAAAAGTGTTATTTCTATTCTATTTCAAATTTTTGTATTTACGATATATAATTAATAATTCAAACATCATTATTTTAATTAATAGATGGCTGTTTTACAAATTGTCATCATCGGAATACTGATTGTCTTCAATGTGAGTATTAAACAAAAAATTTTAGCTCATGAATTTATATTTTAATTATTTGTACATTAAAAATTTTACATTTTCTTTTTTTTCAGATATATTGCTATAGCTGTGTTTATTCTTATTATAAAACATTAAGTGAAACTGAACAAGTAGGAAGATATAAGTTGCAAAAATACTAGACAGAATCTTGAATTTTGTCTTAAATAATAAAATAATCGTTTTTACATATCTAAAATTTTATTTTATTATACTTTTGAATATTATTTACGAAAAATACTTTCTAAAATTATAAAATCTGTTCGTTAATACAGTGTTATTTTTGTTTCTGAAGTTGTCGCAGTTGGAAATTATTTTAATATTCAAGCAATTTATTAATTATATTAATACAACAGAAGAAATATTGAAAAAATATTAAAACCAATTGATGCAAATTAATAAAGATGATGCTGTTTTGATGCTTTGACATCATCTATAACAAAATACACGAAAGTTAATCAATTGATATCAAATTCAAAATTACAAGAAACAACTGAATTTGAAGCTGCAAATATTCGACATTATAAAGCAAGAAATTCTCGAAGTAATATCCTGTTTTCAGTTTATGTTTTGCTATTTTAAAATAATAAATTGTAGGATTAAAACTTATGCAGTTAAAGATTTAAAATGATCAAAGTTACAGTGTAAATTCAAGATCATTTTGAATAGCATGAATTTCTGGTAAGTTTCACAAAAATCCACTAATAATTTTAAGATAAAGTATATTTCTATAGTACTGTATATCAGGAATAGGAATATCTGTCATATTAGTGATTAAAAAGCCACTTGATCAATAGAATGTCGCGCCATCTATTGAAAAAAAAATTAAATTTGATCTGGATATTATTATCTCATTCAAATTTTTGCTTTCTAACCATTATCCAGTTAATTTTTATTATTATATGTTGGATTAATAAATATCTAACAGACAAATGTTGAATTCTGATAACAACATTTTAAATTATATTGCAAATTATTCGTTATTTTTACATTAATTTGAAATATAAATTATTATTATTATATGTTGGATTAATAAATATCTAACAGATAAATGTTGAATTCTAATAACAACATTTTAAATTATATTGCAAATTATTCGTTATTTTTACATTAATTTGAAATTAATTAAAATATGATGACTGGTTATTTTATATTTGAGTAGGTTATTAAATAATACTAAATAGTAAAAAAATAATTACCATAAATATAAAAAAATCATTAAATCAATAAAATTATATAATTTAATAATAGATTTGATTAAATGGATGATGAATTATAGTTACTTGCAGATTTTGGTCAATTATAAAAAAAATTAATTTTATATGGTCAAACATGTGATTTCCATTAACTATCGAAGCTATTTTTGGGTCCTCATAAACGCAGCGACGACCCGGACCCATTCCTTAAGTCAATGGTATCAAACTCAAATTACGGTTGGCAGAATTCGCTACATGGAAGCGCTTCGGCTTTCTACTCTAAAAGACCAGGGTTCGAGTCTAGGGTTCCACCCCTTGAAAATGTTTATCATGGAGTCCGTTCCGGCCTGTCGATCCTCCACAATCTGGTTGACCCTTTCGCAGGGGTGGGCAGCCTGTGTTAAGTCAATGGTATCAAACTCAAATTACGGTTGGCAGGATTCGCTACATTGAAGCGCTTCGGCTTTCTACTCTAGAAGACCAGGGTTCGA
The DNA here is from genome assembly GCA_000484575.1 of Olivierus martensii. Classification (NCBI taxonomy): domain Eukaryota; kingdom Metazoa; phylum Arthropoda; class Arachnida; order Scorpiones; family Buthidae; genus Olivierus; species Olivierus martensii. The sequence goes on from AYEL01066161.1 coordinate 5,110, forward strand.
ATCTAGGGTTCCACCCCTTGAAAATGTTTATCATGGAGTCCGGTTCCGGCCTGTCGATCCTCCACAATCTGGTTGACCCTTTCGCAGGGGTGGGCAGCCTGTGGAAGTGTTTGTTTCTCTCGCCACTTACTGGTTAGTGTTCTTATTAAATGAAAAGTAACGTCATCTATTTCTAAAAAAAAAATTCAAATTGCGTGCGGACCGAATGCGCAGTTGGAAAGGAAATGAAAGGGGAGCTTGTTTCTCTCGCCAGTTACTGGTTAGTGTTCTTATTGAATGAAAAGTAACGTCATCTATTTCTAAAAAAAAATTCAAATTGCGTGCGGACCGAATGCGCAGTTGGAAAGGAAATGAAAGGGGGGAATATATTTAAACAAAATTACAATGAAAGGAAACTATTTTTTTGTAATTACATTCATTTTTTCTTAGAAAGATATCGAAATAACATTATATAATTTTGAGATTATAAAAAAGTTTATTTTTTATTTTTAACTATTACTTGATACCCGATGTTAATCTGCTAAAATTTGTGGCCTTGGAGACAAATTACTGGAAACTATCTTCATTAAACTTTGTAGATGTTCATCAGTCAATCGATTTCTTTTGTTGAATTTATTAATTTTCATCTACTAAAAGAACTGTTGGCATATGTACGTTCTTCTAAACAATGCAATTACCGTATTACTTCGAATTTAAGCCGCACCTTTTATTCAATTTTTTAAGAGGTAAAGTTTGGGTGCGGCTTAAATTCAAAGCGAATATTTTAACATCTTATTTTTGCCGATCTCCTAGTCCCCAACGATCGGGTTTTTGCTTTACGCTTTACGAATGCGCATAGTATTACGACCGCTGATAATATTTTATTTGGTGATTCCCCATTCGTACTTTTCTGATTTAATTCAATCGCTGCATTGATAGCAGCTGTGTAAAATCGCGTCATACTGGCCATATTTTAATTTTAAGAAAAATCACGAATTACTATAATGCGGTTTATAACCTTGAAAATATTTATCATGGGGTCCGGGTCCGGCCCGTCGATCCCCGTCCTCCACAATACGGCTCACCCCTCCGCAGAGGTGGGCAGCCTGTGGAAGGGCTTGTTTCGCCCCGTACATAGTATTCTACCTGAATGGAGTGTGGCGTCATCTGTTGACAAAGTTAGTATTCTCCCTGAATGGAAAGTGGCGTCATCTGTTAACAAAAATAGTATTCTTCAAGAATGGAATGTGGCGTCATCTGTTGACAAAAAAAACCGCTAATGGAAACAAATTGTCACCTTTTATTATTTTAAACGAAAAACTGTACCCAAAGAAAATTTTACTAAGGATGTTATAATTCTAGCACAAAATAATGTGTGAATAACAACAGAATTGATGAAAGATTGATTAGAACATGTTTGAGAGAAGAGATCTGGCGCTATTTTAAAAAAATCGAAGCATGCTAGTAATGTATGCATTCTGGGACATTTAACTGATGGCATTAAACTTAAAGTAAAACAAAAAATTGTGATCTAGTAATAATACCAGCAGGCATGACTAGTCAACTCCAACCACTTGATGTGTCTATTAAGAAATTCTTTAAAGATAGATCGAGAACCGATTATGAACCATGATGAAAAATTGATTAGAACATGTTTGGGAGTCCAGAAAATCATCCTTGATACTGAACCGATTTAAAATTCGGTTCAGTGTTCAGCAAAATTATGCAGACAGAACTGTGAAGACAAAACTGTGCAGTTTTAATTATATTATTGTAACAATATACAGAATATAGAATAATAAAACAGAGACCAATGGCGGAATTAAAATCTGCCAGATCCCGCTAGAGCCCTCTCATCTTTGTATTTTCTTTACCCATTTTTAAATTAACAACATAATACATAAAAACTAAATGCACCATGAAAACATTGAAACATTCGTTGAATCAAAGTAGTGCGGCGGTAGGAGCAGTAGCCAAAAATACGGAAATAAAAGATGTGATTAGAGATTTTGCAAATTCAAAATACAGGAGGAAGAATTTTAAATTTTAAATATAAGTTTCAATTATCTTTTAAATGATGCAATTGTTTGTTTTTTTGTTGTTGTTGTTATTTTCTAACAAAAATATCTAGATATTGTTTTTTTTTTGTGATAGGACCCGAATAATATTTTCTGAGGGGGCCAAACTTTTTAAGTTTCGCCACAGACAGAGACTATCGTGCTTAAATATAGTTACATTTCTCGATTTAAATAAAATTTCGGCTTTTTTCAGATTCTATTTATTGAAATTTCTATACTAAAGGAGACTGATTTGATTAATTTAATTATTTTTCGAAATCGGAAAATTTTTTGTTCATTTTATTGTGTTGTATTTGAAGTTCTGTTTTACGATATTTTATATAAGATATCGATATACACATAAACATTATATATTATATCAATACAATTAACACAATTTTACATTATGCCAATTTTCTATTCCCTAAATAAACTATTTTAAATAAAAATGATTATTCGCCTGGGTTTCTGACATAAAAACCAAATAAAACTGTTTATAAATTGGTTAGCTGAACAAATCGTGAAAAAATAGCAAAAATATATTTAATAGTTGGTAGATGCTAAACTTTTATCTGGAAAAATCAGGATCTATTAGAGATTTCACATATATTTCAGAAGTGGTACTGGTTTTAATTTATAGTTTTTAAGTAAAATTGAATATAGGATTTTATTGAATTAAACTTGCCGAAGTCTTACACATGAAAGTTCAACAAACAAATTAGAAATAATAATGCCATTAATGATCATCTGTAAATATATGGGAACAGAATATATTTTTCAATTTCTGTATTTAAATAAATGAGTAGTTTTCAGCTGATCTTTCAAAACTCTTCAGGATTCAAATGATTTGCAAAATTTTTAAATTTTTGGGGGGAATTTCTAAAACTGTTCAAAAATTTTTAAAGTATTAAAACACTTATCCTATATTTTTCATCAGTAATTCGTTTTTAAATTCTTAGCTTTTGTTATGATCTGGTAAAATATTTTTAATCATTTTATCATTTAGTAGTGAATAATTTATTTTTTGATTTTGAAAACAACTTCATAGATTTTTTTCTGTCATAGTTTTTTTTTCTAGATTATTACAAAAACCATTATATGATTAAAACTGAATGAAAAAAATCGATAATTACGATTAATATTTTAGATTTCATCTAAAATATTAATTAATTATATTTATAATACGAATTTAATGGCTTGACTACTGAATTATCTAAATGATTTGAATAAACTTATAATTTCAAAAATATTTAAAGTATTAACACTCTTATCCTCCCATTTTTCATCAGTTATTCTTTTTGTTATATTTTGGCAGAGTGTTTTTTATTTTAGTACTGTACTTAGTAATGAATGACTTTTCTTATTTTAAAAACAATGTCATTGTTTTTATTTTTCCACATAATTTTAAAAATCATTATATGATTCAAAATGAATGAAAAAAAAATTCAAATTATTCTGATTCTATTAAAATTTATTATAACATTAATATTTTATAAAATTAATCTACTTTAAATAAAAATGATTATTCGCCTGGGTTTCTGACATAAACACCAAATAAAACTGTTTATAAATTTGATAGCTGAACAAATCGTGAAAAAATAGCAAAAATATATTTAATAGGTGGTGGATGCTAAACTTTCATCTGGAAAAATCAGGATCTATTAGAGATTTCACATATTTCAGAAGTGGTACTGGTTTTAATTTATAGTTTTTAAGTAAAATTGAATATAGGATTTTATTGAATTAAACTTGCCGAAGTCTTACACATGAAAGTTCAACAAACAAATTAGAAATAATAATGCCATTAATGATCATCTGTAAATATATGTATTCAAAATATAAGTTTTAAAAAGGAATATTAAACTATAAATTAATAAATTACGTGCATTTAATTTAAGAAAAATGAAATCTTTAATTTATGTAAAGATAACATATAAGAGAAATTGATTCATAGTTTACATGCAAGAAGTTTGATATATCATTAAACATGTTTTATTATATGATAAAAATAAGAATATATAAAATTTGTACTGTACTCTTTTTCAGAGATGACAACAATAGTTTCATAATGACTATACAATATTACAGTTCTATTTATTTAATTTAAAAAGATCATAAATTTCACTAAAAATTTACTTTTGCTATTCATCTACGATTATTATGAATGGAGAACTATCTGAATATAGTTTGAAAATAAATTTCATCAATTCATAAATGCAATTTTAGTAAAATAATTTTGGATATTTTATTTGACTCTAATTAACAGAAACAGAATTATAATTTCATATTTATTTCTTAAAATAGTTATTTTAAAATATAATGGTATTCTAAATGACTTAAGTTGGAATAGAAATTTAATGCATCTACACTCTTGATTTTTATTAAAAGCAAGGCTAATAAAGTAGATATCTATATTTACAGTTATTTTCCTTCAGTATACAGTATATATTTCATAAACGCTTTTAGTATAGCTATTCACTGAAATACTGTATCTTTACTTAAAAAAATAATTTGATATATAAAACATTCTTTTATTATTTTGATTTTGCTTTTGGACAAGAAAAAAATGCATAAATTAAATGCAAAAAATTATAAATTTTTTATTATATAATAACTACTTTCTTGTAGGAATTATTTAATTATATCTTTTCAAATTTTGTTTGATTTAAATCATTTAATAATACAATTATTTTATTTAATTAAATGTTTATTTATTTAATATAATTTTTAATTCGCAAATACAATTAACATATCATAAGGCAAAATCACTTCTACTTAGAAGGATATTGCAAAATTTAATAAATACTTTGTACTAAGCTATATTTTCAACTGAATGCAGGAAAGTTGATTCCATAGATATCTTTAAAGAATGAAATAAATGCTGTTATTTAAAATATGATAAAAATCATATTAATATATTATTAAAAAATGGCATTAATATCTTATATTTAATATATTGTAAAATTTTATTATTGCTAATTTTAATAATAATAGCTATAAATTGTTTTATTTGAAAAGAGTAAGAATTTGTGCATTCAAAATTAATTTCAATATTCTGCCTTCAAGAGAGGATTGAAAACTGCTATTTTATAGAAATCTACATTATTAATTTCTTTAAAACGAAATTTATTTCCTTTTTTAATGATAATATTTTAATTAAAATGCATAAAATCATTGGTGCATTACTAACACATCAAAGCGATATCATTGTTATAATGTTCAAAATATTCAAAGTTTTACAAATTTTATGATTATTATATAGAATTTTCTCATATTATACAGTAAAAAATGCGAATTTTTTTGAAATTTTAAATAACATTAAAAGTATATAAAAAACTAAGCATATATAATTTATTTTGTTTTATAATTGGAAACTAAAATTTGACAATCAAATAATTGCATTAATACATATTTACTGAAATACTATTCATTATTTTAAATTTAATTTCTTCTTTCTAAATACATTTTTGCTTTAACTTATTATCTATTGATCATCAGTTAAATTTCAAAATTACAAGTGTATGCAGTGATATAAATATTGATGAAGAAAAAAATGGCAAATTTTTTATCACAAGTATTAAAATTTCATAGGAAATATGTTTTCAGACTGTTTGTTTAGATATGCTATATACTATTTGTTTTAATTTTATGTAATCTTTAAGAATATTATTTAATACTGAAAGTGCATCTCTCCCATTTTTAGTTACAAATCAGAGACTATTATTATATTATACTTACGTAGAAACTAGCAACAAGTACAAAGAGCATCGCACGACCAATAAACATCTAGTTAAATAGAATTTGATATAACGTTAATATTAAAATTTAAAAATAAATTTAAAATTAACACTGTATTAGCATACTAATTATTTTTAGAGATAATTAATTTAATAAAATTGTCTAAGTATAAATAAACAATTTTTTAAAAAGGTAGTTTAATTTAATGTAGACTTACATATTTTTTATTGTTGGAAATAGAAATAAAAAATAAAATACAAATGCTAATCTGTCCAACAATGACAACCATCATCCATATCAGCCAAATTAATATGAATACAGCCTTTTCCTATAAGAAAAAATATTGATTACTATACAAGTTATTGAATAATAAAATTTAGAAGTGATATATATGATCGTTTAAATTAGGAAAAAAAATCTCCTAAATCTGTCTCTTTTTTAACAACAGATCTTTAAATCACTTGACATCTCAGTGCATGTTTGGCAATGGGAACAAATACTAGAATATTCTATAAAAATTTATTCCTTATTTTTAGTTACAATTGACAATTTATATTAACATCTACAAGTAAACTTTATAAATTTACATTTACATTAACATTAAAGTTTAGCAATTACAAAATTTTATTAAGGCTTTAAATTCTACAAAAAGTTCACAATTGTAAAATGCATTTCGGCCCATAGGCCCTCTTCAGTTACAACCTGTTGTGAATCTTTAGCTTTACAATCATTACTTAAAAACAAACTCTCTAAAAATTTTCTCTCTTTTAAAACAAAATTTCAAATTGCCATTTTATAAAACCAATTTCTTCAATGTTGCAATTAATAAACATAGTGTAATTTATAAAGTAGGATGTACTTGTTCTAATAAACATTATTACATAAAGTAATAATGTTTATTAGTACCATAAAGTAGGATGTACTTGTTTCATTGGTGAAACAAAAAGACAATTAAAAATTAGGATAGGGGAACACAATAAAAATTCCAAAATAGTTTAGTGAAAATTAATTATATATCTTCGGATAAGTAAATTGAAAATCATATTCTGAGCGTTAAACGTTTATACGTATTGTTTTTTATAGTACGATAAGTTTTTTTTAGTTGATATATATATATAAGGTGACTTTGAACTATGAAAAAAACTGCGAATTTTTAATCTTACGTATTCGTAAGATTACAGTACGAATCAGAATTTTATATGTTGCTTGTTAGTTTCCATTGTAATATAAGGTGACTTTGAACTATGAATAAAACTGCGAATTTTTAATACACTCTAAAATACTTATTTATATTGAAACCTTATAAATTCGTAAGATTACAGTACGAATCAGAATTTTATATGTTGCTTGTTAGTTTCCATTGTAATTATCGTTCAAGATAATTTTTGAGATTATTTAAAATATTTTAGTCTAATTATAAAAATCAAAATTTTAAATTAAAGAAAATATTTTTACTTACTTTTACAAGGCCGTATATGAACGATAAGCATAGAAGAAAGCAGACAAAATTCCAGATTAGGGACGAAAGAATGGTTATTTGCAACAAGTATATTTCATATTCTAGAATAAAATGCATATAGTATAAATACTAATTAAAATAATTCATATACTACTTTATATTAATCATTAAAACTAAATATAGCTATTCAATTTGCTTAATTAATTAATAAAATGATCTATAATATGCAAATTCAAAGAATTATCTTTAATTTTAGATTATGTATAACTATTTAAATCTAATACTGTATATTTGAACATAGGCATATCATACTATTATTAAATATTGATATATAAAAATTCCAAAATAGTTTAGCGAAAATTAATTATATATCTTCGGATAAGTAAATTGAAAATCATATTCTGAGCGCATATTTTTTCAGAAGATTTAATTACTATCTCTAATTTCTGGATTAAAATAACATACAATTTTATCAAACTAGTATTGCCGAAAATCTTGCAAACTTTTCGGTGGAATTTTGCAAGACTTTGTTTAACCGACATACTGATAATTGTATGCTAATTGAGCAATCTCTCTATCATTGGAAATTCCTCTACATGTGAGTCCATTGGCATACAGTTTTCTTCAATGTATTAATAAAAAAATTCGATTGAATAAATTGTGGTGCATTCTTAAATGATCAAACTATATTTTAACAGTGTTATGGAAAAAATAAACTAGATATGTGATGTAATAAGATGAAAATGAAAATGCATCACTTCGAAAAGATTTAGTTGTAAATATATAATTCAATTTTCATTTACATAACCTGAAAAGCAGTTTTTAGATAAATTTTAAAAAACTTCAGAGTCAAAAATAATTTGTATATTATTAAATTTTAAGAAATACGTAAAACTTTCCAAGAAAAATATTCAAAACTTTTTTTGTCCTTCGAGTTTTTATCAGTGATACTTTTTTAATTCATATTCGCGTTTTTATTTTCTAGCAGAATATTTTTCATTCTATTAGAAATATTTGTATTTTACGAAAATATTTTCAATATAATGCTCATTTAAAAATTGAATTCATTAAAACAACAAATAGAAAATTTCAATCATTGTATTGAATTATTTAGAAAAGAGAATAAATGTGCGATATTCTATACATAATTTCAAAGATAAATTGATTTTTCATTTCAATGTATTTTCATAAACATTGAGATGAATAATCAGACATTAATAAGGTTTTTAATGCAATTATTTATTATGAGAAAATTTTGAATTTCTAAATAAATGAAAACTTGTGACATTCGATGTTAGATGATGCTGTTAATATAATTATATTAATGGATAATAATAATGTTATTGATGTTACATACCCTATATGAATTAAATTTAACATTTACGTAAGATATTATGCAATCATGCAAACGAAATTTCTTTTATAATGACAAAAACATTATATTATTCTTTGGAGAGAAAATTATAAGGAATAATCAATATGCTTTTATGATTATTTGAAAGTATATTTATTATTTTCATAAAAATTAATTAACTTCATATAGTGTCAGTGATATTAAAATTCTACAATCATGAAAAAATACTATATTTAAATTGACTTATTAACTAATTTAAGACTAAAACAGAAAAACAGAGAATACATTTTAGCACATTTATTAATAAATAGTGGTTAATTATAAACAGCCAAAAAATTAATAAAAATTTTCTATGACGCATTAACATCTCAGCTGGCTTAATGGAGTTAATTTTATAATTCAATAGAATATGAAAATTTCTGTGATATTTATCTTTCTATCTAAAGTTAATAAGAAAATTTTTTAACCCATGAAAAGTAGAGAAAAAAATTTTAATTAATTCTTTAGCTATAAAAGTTATTTACTTTTTTATCAAAATGAAAAATTTATCATGGTTAGGTATTATAACCACATGAAATATAAAATAACGAAAATTTTATTAAATATAATGATTCTAAGAAGTTTTAGTTAAAAATTCTTAGATTGCGTGTTACTGATGCATATTATTCCGAAAATTTGCAGGTGATAAATTATGAATCTGCAACAAATATAATACTGCATCTATTGATTAAAATATACTGTATATAAAAGTATAAATTTGATAATTATACCAATAAAAATTTTAAACACGCATTTAAATTTAATAAATCTAACCACTAATCTAAAGACTGTAGGATGTCTTAAAAGTGTTGTTAGAAAGCTTATCAGATGGTCTTTGCCCCTAGGTCTTTTAAGCTTCTTCTCATGTAAACTGCGTTAAAACTACTGTATTAACAAAGAATATAAACATCATAAAGTAGCCTAAGGATAATACTTTGCAGTTATAATAATTTTCTTTTCTTGAATAGTATAGGAAATAATGTAGCTTTACTGACAATTTTTAGTTTTAAAATAAAATTATACTTCATGATACTAAAATTAGATTATTCTATAAGGATATTAATTAATAATAAAGTATTAATATATAAATTTGCTTCTTATCCTAATTTTATTAACAGCAATAATATTTTTCTCAAATTATCTATAGAATTTCATTAAATTTATTATATAGTGAATAAAATTAGTATATTTCGTATACAGTGGTGCCTCGCAATTCGACATTAATCCGTCGTTTATATATAATCTGTGAAATATATACTGTAATTGGTATATTTTCCATGAGTTACAAAAATATAATGAGAAAAATATTTCAAGTCTTGCACATCTTTTATTTTATAAATCAAAGATCTGCAAAAATATAAAATTTCTAAAAAATGTAAATTATATTTAAATTTATTTTAAATTTTAATATGAAATCGAATTATTAATAAAAATAAATAAAAATATTATCGTTAAACTAATAAAATTATTTTATCTTAGTTTTAAATTACTCACCTGAAATACTTTTTGCCACTGGACTATCAAAAGAGTCTTGATATTGTTTAAGTATAACCAGATTGATTATGACTGATACCAGGCATATAAACTGTCAACGAATTATTAAATTATAAATTTCAATATGATACCACAAATTCTAAACTACTAAAGCAATATAACAAGTAAAATAAAAATAAAAATATTAATAAAATCAATTAAAATTACTCACCGCAGTGCAAACTGCTGTTGCAAAAGATCCATCTTTATTATTTTTAAAGCAACAACAGCCATTTACTTGTATACACATTTTCAGAGTCTACTAGTACTTCTGCTTACAGAGAGTACAATCTTGAAATTAACTCAGGCAGGATAATCGTTGCAGAAGGAAACACGTGTGACAGTTAATGAGTTGAATATTTCAGGGCACTGCGCATGACGTCATTTCAGAAGTAAAATTTAGTAGGAGAATATCTGGAACCAGTGGTGTACCCAGAATCTTTGATACCCGGGGCGGCTTTTTTCTAGCCTCTTCTCCCCTCCTTAAAACGCACTTGCTTTAACTTTTAATATACATTTTATTAAACAATTTTAAATATTGAAAATTATACAAAAATTTTTATACAAATATCTAGTGAATAATAATAATATTCCATGCTCTTGGCCGCTTATTCAGCTTGGTGCCTGGCACGGACCGCACCCTCGTCCCCTCTGGGTACGCCACTGCCTGGAACATAGTGAACTACTCTATATTGCTAGAACATTTAGAACTACTCACAATAAAAACAACAAAGTGAAGAATGTGTTCCAGTTAATTAAACTGTGAATGATAAAATCTGCGTTCTGGCTTCAATCTTATCTGCAACTCTGAATGTAAAACAGATCTATATTTTGTGTGAAATTCTTCTTTTAATCATATTAAATTCGATTATCAAATTTTGCTAAAGAATTAGCTCAATTGTTCTAAATGTAATGCTGTTTTCATAGGGTAGACAAAGGAAGTAATGGTATTTTTTCATATGATCACACAGATTTCTATACATAGATAGCTTGCTCATTGTTTAAAAGTGAAGCCGTAAACGGTGGGGTCAATGGTGGGGTAGTTTCACGAATGTACATTCAAAGCTATAGCAAATTGATTTTATTTTGGTGGCCAGATCTGGTCCATTTATTTTAATAAATGTGATGAACAGATTCTAATAGTTAATAAAAGAGTGTAGTATCCAAATATGGGGTATTAAACCATTTTTTTATCATAATTTTTTTTATAAATACACGATTTCGATAATTCGAACGAAGTGCTCAAAATACTGTACTCCAATTTTCGCATATTTCTAATCGTTTAATGTTTCGAGGAAGGATAAAAATAGATTTAAAGCTCATCAAGGTGAATTTTGTCCAAAAAAAACCATTATTATATGTATTTATGCTAAAAAAATGTAAAGTTATGAAAAAGTAACGGATTTAAAGCTCATCAAGGTGAATTGTCCAAAAAAACCATTATTATATGTATTTATGCTAAAAAAAATGTAAAGTTATGAAAAAATAACAAATACGAACAGAATGAATAAAATTTTATTTTATTGACAAAGATTATAATAAAACAATAAACAAGAACGTAATTACACTATTAATAGCAAAAAATAGCACCATTAATATCAAATAATAGCAATATTAATACAAAATAATGTAAGGCAACATTTTAGTTTACTTGCTACTGTGCGATTAAATAGATGGATATATGAATACCTATTGAACATTTCTAATGTTTAAGCTTAGAATTTGTTTCAATCATAAATTATTACAATACCTTTAATTATCTATTAAATCGATACAATTGTTGATACAACAACAACACAATTTCTTATTTTAAGCAGTTGAAAGAATCTTCCCAAATGAAAAGAGTTTCCTACTTTCTATCACCTCATATTTACTCATTTTTACATCCATATGCTAAACAATATACTGTATATCAATAATGCAAAAAAAAAACAGGAAAAAAACAATCACAAATAGCAAGAAATGTATTCAACTAACGACTCAGCGAAGGCTTTGTTCCCAGCGGTTTCCTTTGTACAGCGGCTTCCGGTCAACTCAAGTCAGCTACACAAAGCTCAGGGGAGAACAATAGAAAGCGAGCCATTTACGTATAGAAATCTGTGTATGATCATGATTCTTCATATGGAAAACTGCCACCAGCTATCGTTAAAATTCAATCTTTCTTCCTGTTATTGTAAATCGGCTAATAAACTGAAAAGAGATTCATTATCCCTCAATTGATTATGGCTTTTAATAGGTAAAATAAGTTTTAATAGCGAGATCTGAAAATTTTCCTTAGGTTTATAAATTAACAACAAGAAAAAATTAAAAATTTAGTTTCGTTTCTGTTCATATCTTCAGAAATAACAAATATATTCTTTGATCATCCTTTCACGTATAATGAAATCCATTACTTTCTTCATCATTTTATATTTTTGGAGTCATTTTAAAAATTCCTAAATTACAACAATCTCTATTTCTAATCTTGTAGCATTCTTTCTAAAAATGTGTAAATGAACTGTGAATGAAAGCAATGTCATCTCGAATTACTCTTATGTTTAGCAATCGAATCTATCAAATATTGTAGTTTACTCACATGAGAGAAGCCAAATACTTTTCAATGAAATTTTAAAAAATTATATAATTTTATCATAAATATGAATAAACTTAATAATTATAATAAAAAAAGCATCAATTTTTTAATGAAAATATTATGTATTTTTATTTATCGTTATAATTTAAAGGAAACTCTTTTGGTAATAAAATACTTCTCTTCTCGATTAGATATTTAAAATATTTTTCGGGTTCATATATATTACAGTATTTTCAAAATATTTATAAATTTTAAAATTTCTTATGAGTCTTTTCATTTTTCTGATTTTGAAAGATATAAAAATTATTTGCTGAAAAATAATATTGTATAGCATAAACACGAAGAGGATTATCAGTAAAATATTACAGCTGAAAATTAGAATATAATAATATAAATTTACATAGAACATTATAAAGTAATGCACTTACAGGAGTTTAAAATCTTTATAGAATATTTTAATTAATATGTTTTAATAAATAAATATAATAATTTAGTTTAATGTTTATTTATGTTTAATAGTTTTCCTTATTGTTTCTTTCCTCCATACATAACTAACAAACCATAAGTATTGGAACTAATTTCCTATTAATCTACTACAGTTGTGTATAGGAAATAAAAAATGGTGATTCAATAAAGAACCGCTCTCCTAATTTCTTCACATATCTTTTATTTTGGAAATGATTAAAGGTATTGATTGAAAATATATATCAAGAAAAATTTTTTTTTTCATTTGAATATCATATAATTCCATAGTTTCTCAAAAATTTATATTTTAAAACGGATGAATCTAAGATATTAATTAATTGTATTTATAAATGGAATTTAATGGGTTGACTACAGTATTGAACTTTATAAAATCAAGTGAATTGATCTAAATTTATAGGGAGATGCAATATTGTAAAAACTCGAATGTTAACATTTTTAAATAATTGAACTTTAGAGTATAATGATGACTCCGAGATTATATTTAATGGTAAATATCCTTATTAAATTTCAGAAAAATCTACTGATTAGTTCAAAAGTTATTAGTTTAAGATCCAGATAGACAAGTTAGATATCTTGTAAGCTTCAATTTTTTTTTCTGAATAAGTAAAATAAATAAGTACAGTACTGTAATGTAGAAAGTTTTATAAATTTATTGTAACAAATACAAATATTTTATCACCTTTTGTAAAATTAAATGCAAAAAATAGGTAGCATATTGCCTTGTTTAAATTTCTGAAATTAAAGAAACTTATATATGACACTATTATTTAGGGAAAGTTACTGAATCGAAAAATCCTGAGTACTATGTACTGTATTTCTTACGCAGAAATGCAGTTTTGGAGAAAATCACTAGATGACTGATGTGATAATTCTATTTTTAAAACTAATTAA